>CM035170.1:27990114-28100676 GCA_020205615.1 Panax quinquefolius
TTTATTTAATATATTCAATAAATAACTTAATTATCATTAATATTAATTAATTAATGAAATTCATCACAAAAAAATTAAAAGTTATCAAAAATAACTTCGATTATTTTCTTATACCATAATATAATTTTAAAGATTTTCATGTATTAAAATTATTTTTAAATAATTTATTTAATATTATAATTAAATAAATTAAATACTTTTAATATTCTAAAAATATTAAATATTTGTGAAATATATTCAAAATAATTAAAACTAATTTTTGGATTTTAAAATAATTTTTAATATTTTTTGTATTTTTAATAATTAAAACTAAATTTTCTATTTATTTAATAAAATAATGAATTTTAGAAATAAACTATCGCTAAATGACCTATAGCGACAGATGTAATCATTATATAGGTGTTCTTTATTTTTCTTGCCAAACCAGAAAAATTCATGGTAGTTTTCGAGTGTACTACTTTGACGAGATGTAATGCCTTGATCATTATGTTTTTTAACCTATCTATTGATCACGCAGTGTAATGTAGAACTAATGTAATCTTATACGATTCAACAACAAAACACGAATAAAAACACAAAGCTTGACGAGAGATCGAGCCTCCAAAATCATGGAGAAATTTGTTCTTCATTTCAGGTTGCCCCAAAATGAAAACGATTCAACTTCTACTACTGAGCTTTTACAACGTGAAATTATGGTGATTTTTAGTGATATAAAACTTGCGATTATGTATCCCACATGTAACTTAAGAGATATATTACAAAATATATACAAAACAATCCGCGAGAATCAAAAGATTCGAATAGAAAATTGAAAGCGTGTCGGAAGGTGTGTTCTTTGTGTTTACGGAAATTCGAGAAAATGCATTCGTACTTTGTGTCACCTTTGACCACTTATTACATTCGATCCATTAATGATTTAAGAGATATAAATACCGAATCTAAAGTCCGAGTTACATGCTATAATCTAGCTAGAAAAACAACATCAAACATTCGATCATCGGCGGATCTTGTCCTTCAAAGATCTTGTCGAATTTAAAACTCCATTTTAGGTTACCCGAAACTTCACCAAGTCATGGTAGGTCCAGCGGTTTGACCTTCCATAATTTGCAATGTACATATGATCTAAGCTTCATTTCAATCCCAGTTAAATAACATATCAGGACTTCTGACTTCTGAACTTTCAAAACACAAAAATAAAACACGAATGACGATCTACAAGACACGACATTTGGTTGTCCGGAACACATAGAAATTTTTCCAGATTTTTAAATCTTCAAATCCGAGCCTCTAGATGTTATGGATCTAACATCTAGCATGACCCAGATCATCATTATACATCTTATAACAACATATTAAAACATATAATCATAACATCTAGCTTGTGGATCGAAGAATTGATTTTTTCGATTAGGGTTTATACCTTTATGAACTAATTCTTGATTACGACTCCTTGATGGGTTTTTGGTAAACATGGGGCTTGTATATGGAATTTGGTATGCAACAAAAATTAGTGGGTTTTGGAAGAGAGAGAGAGAGGTGGAGTATTTGAGCAAAAATGAGCTAAGTTATTACACTTTCTCTCTCGATCTCTATATATATTGCATCTGATGAATTGGGTGAATTAAGTGGTTTGTTTCTTTGTTATTTGAAGTCGATGGAGTTGATGGTTGGTCACCAACTTCTCTATTGTTAAAACCCATGGCTAGCTTCAATTATACTGAGGGGAAAAATGGTCTTTGGATTTTCCAATTTAATGGCACTTTGGTAACTTGTCAAACCCTTAGGATTTTGGGGTTGGGTTGGGGTTTAGGGTTTGAACCCATTAGGGTAAAAAAATAATTTCTAGAATTTACAATTTAGGGTTTGCCTAAAAATAAATAAATAAATAAATAAATTTTAGTTTCTAAAAATTTGAAATTAGGGTTTCTAATCACATAGACTTGATAATTAGGTTTATGTTTTCTTGATTATCATTAAGCGTGCCTAATTAGCAATTAGGGTTTACAATTAGCAAATTTAGGGTTTATAATTTAGAAAAATTAATAATAAGATTTATACCCTTAAAAAATTTAGGGTTTTGAAAACAATTAAGATTCTCCCTAACTAGGGTTAATATCTTTAATCTGGTCATTTACAAACATTATCATGATTACGTAACTACATAACAAATTCTTAAAGTCATAAATGGCCTTTGAATTAGGGTTTCAAATCAATTAAGGTTTATAATTTAAATATTATGGTTTCTAAAATTAGGATTTGAAATATTAATTAAGATTCTCTAATTAACATTAAATTCTATAATACACCATAAATCACATAACACTGAGGTTATATAATGATCTCGAACTCATAATTGAGATCCTATAATTAGGGTTTCCATTTGGTAATTCACCGATTATTATTTAAAGTTTCTAGTTTTGAAATTAGGGTTTATAATTAGGGTCTCTTATAATTAGGGTTTCCTATAATTAGGGTTTTAAGTATAATACCTATACTCATTTACATTAACACGATTACCATACATGACTTACACAATTCTTTAAAGCTAGAAATTGACCTTTTGAATTAGGGTTAACAAATTAATACTAGGGTTTTGACATTATACACCATAATTGACCAATCATTTATGGGTCCACAAACATACGATACATATGTATAGTCTTAGAAAATCAAATATAATATTATTATATTTTATTCTTATCCATTGATAAAAATCCAAAATTAGGGTTTGGATTCCATATCAGATTTATCTTCCATATTTAACCTTAATATTTAAGGTAAAATAATTAACTTATTAATCTATACTAAAATTCATATAATAAAATAATTATTATAATTATTCTAAAAATCATTTCATATATTATTTAAATAATATATAATTATATTTTCATGGAAAATATTTATTAAAAATATTTCTACGATAAAATTAATTATTATAAGAATATACTTTATAATAATCAATAATTATAAAATAAAATGAGAAATGCAGTCGATGCTTCATTGTTGATTCATAGCTATTTGTTTAGTTATGGAAGATAATCATATAATTCTCGATGTGATATTTATATGATCCTTTGTTAGACTTGTTGAGCTAGTTATGCTCACTTCTTGTTTTGAATTATATGATTGCACTTAAAAGTGAGCACTAAGCGAGAGTTCTAAGAGATAAAGGCAAGGCTAAGATGGATAGTAATTATCCTGTAATAGACTAGAGTATTTGTATGTAATATACTCATGAATAATGAAGAATGTATTGGTTTATGAACCTGGGAAAGGAATTATTATTATTATTGTAATAAGAATATAGTAAGTACACTCCCTAACTTTATTCAAAAAGTTGGGGTCTTACATTTATGAACTAATTCTTGATTCTGACTCCTTGATCTATTTTTGGTAAACGTGGGGCTTGTTTATGGGACTGGTGTGCAACAAAAATTCGTGGGTTTTGGAAGAGAGAGAGAGAGGTGGAGTATTTGAGCAAAAATGAGCTAAGTTATTACAATTTCTCTCTCTTGATCTCTATATATATTGCATACAATGAATTGGTTGAATTAAGTGGCTGAGCTGCTGTTATTTGAAGTCAATGGAGTTGTTGGATTTGGTCACCAACTTCTCCTATTGTCAAAACCTATGGCTAGCTTCAATTATCTGAGAGCGGGCAAAATGGTCTTTTGATTTTTTCAATTTAATGGCACTTTGGTAACTTGTCAAACCCTTAGGGTTTAGGGTTTGAGTTAGGGTTTGAAGCCATTAGGGTAAAAAAAAATAATTTCTAAATTTACAATTTAGGATTTGCACAAAATAAATAAATAAATAAATTTTAGTTCTAAAAATTTGAAATTAGGGTTTCCTAATCACATAGACTTGATAATTAGGTTTATGTTTTACTAATTATCATTAAGCGTTACTAATTAGCAATTAGGGTTTACAATTAACAAATTTAGGGTTTATAATTTAGAAAATTAATAATAAAGATTTATACCCTTAATTTTTTTAGGGTTTTGAAAACAATTAAGATTCTCCTAACTAGGGTTAATATCTTTAAAAGCAGGGGTCATTACAAACATTATCATGATTACATAACTACATAACAAATTCTTAAAGTCATAAATGGCCTTTGAATTAGGGTTTCAAATCAATTAAGGTTTATAATTTAAATATTAGGGTTTCTAAAATTAGGATTTGAAATATTAATTAGGATTTCTCTAATTAACATTAAATTCTATAATACACCACTTAAATCAAATAACACGGTTATATAATAGTCTCGAACTCATAATTGAGTTTCAAATTAGGGTTTCTATTTGGTAATTCACGATTATTATTTAAAGTTTCTAGTTTTAGAAAATAGGGAAATTAGGGTCTCTTATAATTAGGGTTTCCTATAATTGGGGTTTTAAGTATAATACCTATACTTTCATTTTACATTAACACGATTACCACATAACTTACACGATTCTTTAAAAGCTTAGAAATTGACCTTTTGAATTAGGGTTAACAAATTAATACTAGGGGTTTGACATTATACACCATAATTGACCAATCATTGTCGGTCCATGACATACGATACATATGTATAATCTTGAAAATCAAAATATAATATTATTATATTTTTATTCTCATCCATTGATAAAAATCTTAAATTAGGGTTTGGATTCCATATCGATTTATCTTCCGTATTTAACCTTAATATTTAAGGTAAAATAATTAACTTATTAATCTATACTAAAATTCATATAATAAAATAATTATTATCATTATTCTAAAATTATTTCATATATTATTTAAATAATATATAATTTTATTTTCATGGAAAATAATTAATAAAAATATTTATACTATAAAATTAATTATTATAAGAATATACTTTATAATAATCAATAATTCTAAAATAAAATTATTTGTAAATATTCATGTAATAAATATATTTTATTTACCACATAAATACATATACACATTATCTTGTACAAATCCTCATCTTTAAAATAATAATAAAAATTTATATGCAAAATTTTGATTTATTTATCTGAGAAAATTTCGAGTTATTACATTCACCCTCCTTATAAAGAATCGAGTCCCCGGAATCACCGTTTTAAAACCTATACATACCAGGGTACATAGCATACACAATCATTGCGAGTAGATCTCGATCAAAATTGATCGAGCTGATCTTTAACTATTCAACATAAAGCTTATCTATCTGCTTAAACGGAAATTTGATTTCTAATAGAAATCAATTTCCTTCTTCAAAAATAATTTATAAAATAATTTACTATATATAAGAAAATAATGTATAAGAAATAAAATTGGTTTGAGTAATACACAGAGTTGCATCCCCGGTTAATCTGAGTTTCTTGAGCTGAAGCAAGTATTGAAAGGCTTTGCAGTTGATTTCGTTAGTTTGATTTGTTGATGTTGTTCCCGTGTCATGATGTCCTATTGCCTTTCCTTGTTTACGCATTCCTTGCCTCTATTCTCCTTCTTGGATAGTCTTCCACCTTATACTCTATTGATTCACACTTAAAACACACGGACTTGCCCTTTATCTCCTTTCCTTTTATCGTATAGGTGACAAAACTATCTCTTTGCCCTTTTCGTTACCTAAATTATCACAAAGCGCATCAGCGGGTCGATTGATCTTAGAATCTTAGCGATCTGATGGCCTTGAAGTCTTTGGCGTTCGTCGATCGATTATCTGGTTGATCTTGGTATTTGGTATTAGATTCTGCGTAAGCTTAATCGTCCGTATTAGCAAAATTACGTATCGAGTTGCAGTTGTCCTCCGACTTTGTTGGCGTGTTCTTTTATCCGTGTATTTCATTTTCGTCTCCTTGGCGGTATTATCACAATTTATTCTTTATTCTTATGCTTTATCATTATCGTATAATCATATAACACAAAATTCTATATTTTGATTATCATGTACTCAAAATATTATATATTTTGAAAATTTGGTTTTTTTCCGCATTAACCAGTACTCATATAATTAACTACTATCTTTATACAAACTTATTTCATTAATCCCATATAAATTCATACTCATATCACTTGACATACCATATACACATATTGCTTTAATCATCCATTATCCCTTTGTGACTCAAAAAGTCGGGAATCATTGACCTGACTTATACAAAATTTGAAATTTTTTACCTTATACAAAACATACCTATCATATACATAACATAGAATCATACATATTCAGTAATACTAGTACTACTTATTTCTTACGCCTCCACTAAGGATCAATTGCTTAGAAATCGGTTTATTCCCATTATCCTCTATAATCCATTTACACCTAATTATACTTGGTTAAGTCCAACTTTACAACACATTATGAGTTTAGGAACTCACCACAAACATATAAGTTTAAGAACTCGACATTGACCACATATTCTTTAATTATACTTTACCTATCGGTTATACTATCGTTTGAGGTAGGTACTATACTTTCCAAAATAACCACCTCATTGAGGTAGCTTTCGATGTGAGCCTCTATTTTACTATTGGCCCGTTATTGGCTCGGTTATGGAGATTGACTTCTTCTTTATGATTTGAGGTATCCTAATCCTTTTCATCGACATATACACACTTAAGTTATCACGATTATCATTTAATATATACACACAACAATTAATAGTTTTATATAAGTTATCTTTTATTTTGTTCAACGATGAACTAGTTCAATTCATCTCCTTTTTAAACTCTATATGAGTTAATCGTATTTTCAACGTTTCCCTCTGTTCAAGGTTATAGCCTAACGTCTAGCCCACCCTAAGGTTTTTAACCCTAAGCTCGATACCAACTTGTAAAGCCTCCGAACTTGGTACTTGAAAGCAGAACTCGGTGCTTCACGATACCATTTCTATGAAGCGAAATAATACTAATAATAATAACAATAATATAAATATCAAACTTATCTTACATTTATCGAGTCTAATCCCAATTATGAAACCTTTACTATAATTCTTTACATGATATATAATACATATCATTTATACATATATTGTCTAACTATTACAAAAGATACCATTAAACATGTTACATTTGCTTTCCTTTTTCACTTGTTCTTATCGAACCTTGAGTTGTTCATGCTTAGCTAAAACATTTAAATTTAAGCAAGGGTGAGCATTTGGGTGCCCAACAAGTAATAACAATTAGAAATATAAGTAGCTGAAAGAAATAAATGTTTTCTTTGTACATCACTTCTACAACGAATTTATAGTTGTGAAGTAAACTAAACCGATAATAATAACATAACAATTCTATCTCAAAATTTTGAAACTACGTATTGACGATATATATATATATAGGGTAGTAGACATACTATGAACATTATTTTTTAGTTTTTGCTAAGATTTAGCAGAACTTCATCTGCAAACCGTCATAACTTACGGGCGTTAGGTTGTACTTCCCATGGGCCCTGTATTGATCAATACAACATTACAAGAACGATAAGATCGTTCACTCTGTCCGCCTTGGGCGCATAAAAGTTTTCCCGTGATCGGGATGTTCATACTTAGCTTGGAATTCGAACCAAAACAATTTGATTGGATACAAAAAGATTTTAACTTATTGATGATATTTTCTAAATTTGTGTCTAGGTGATCAAGATATATCTTATATATATATATATATATATATATATATATATATATATATATATATATATATCAACATGTGATTAATCTGATGATTATCCAGTGGGGACACTTGTGTAATCATGTTTAGAAAATAATGAACATAATATATATACGAATTACCATATACTAACATGTTGATAAACAATGATCGGATATAGAATATATCATAATAGGGTTAATAATATAGCATAATAATAATATAATTTTGAAACTTCTTACTTTCATGTCCATTGCATAAAGGAAATGCGAAAAGGTAAGATACTTGCACGATCTTGTTTGCTTACGATTCGTAACTTAGTTACATCTTTATATAACACCTATCGGTAATAAGATCATTTGATCGATTAGAATAACATACTATAACACATACACTTTGCTTATTACGATTGACACATAACCTAATTACATTGTCACATATGTTCCACATCCATTGAATCACAAATAAACACATATTTAATCAAATTATCTAAGTCGAGATCAATTTTTAAAATATAACCGGATTCTGAAACAACTTTTAAAGGTAATTATCGAGTCTAAGACTCTATCATGTTATTCAATATCGTAAGTATCGGTTATATTAGTTTTAAATGACTTATAATAATTTTTAAACATTTATTATAGTTTATCATGAATTTTCAAACATCGGAATCATTATTAAATGGTTAAAATATTAATTAATTCTATTATCATTAATATTTAATTAACATTAAACTATTAATGAAACCATTGCCAAAATCTTAAAGTTATTTATAACAACTCAAAATAATTTTAAAGTATTAATATTACACTTAAATGATTTTTAAAAGAATTAAAATCATTTTTAAATAATTATCATTAATATTAAAGTATTAATGTATTACTTATCAAAATATTAAAAGTCCTTAATCATAACTTAAAATATTTTTTTTAATTCATTTATATCCTTTTAAATAAATAAAACCATTTTTAAACTATTTATTTAATATAATTATTAAATAAATTTAATACCATTAATATTAAATTAATATCATTTATTAATGAAATTATCCTTTAAATATAAAAAGTTATAATTTATAACTTAAAATATCTTTAAACACTTTATTTTTATTTTAAATGATTTTTATAATATTAAAATCATCTTTAAACTAATTTATTTAATATAATTATTAAATAATTCTAATATCATTAATATTAAATAATTAATGAAATTTACCTTTAAATATTGAAAGTTATATTTTATAACTTAAAATATTTTTAAACTATTTATTTTTATTTAAAATATTTTTTTAATATTAAAATCATTTTTAAAACCAATTTGTTTTAATATAATTATTAAATAAATATAATATCATTAATATTAAAATATTAATATTTTTCATAACAAAATATCAAAAGTTATATTTTATAACTTAAAATACTTTTATAACCTTTAAATCATTTTTCTATAATTTTTAAATCCTTAATTCTATTTTTTCATAATTTATTTAATATATTCAATAAATAACTTAATTATCATTAATATTAATTAATTAATGAAATTCATCACAAAATATTAAAAGTTATCAAAAATAACTTCAATTATTTTCTTATACCATAATATAATTTTAAATGATTTTCATGTATTAAAATTATTTTTAAATAATTTATTTAATATTATAATTAAATAAATTAAATACTTTTAATATTCTAAAAATATAAATATTTTAAATATATTCAAAATAATTAAAAAACTAAATTTTTGGATTTTAAAATAAAACTAATTTTTTTTGTATTTTAATAAAAAAAACTAAATTTTCTATTTATTTAATAAAAATAATGAATTTTAGAAATAAACTATCGCTAAATACTATATAGTGAGCAAATGTCATTATAGGTGTTGTTCTTGGTATTCTTGTGCAAACCAGAAAATCATGGTAGTTTCGAGAGTGTACTACTTTGACCGGATGTAATGCTTTGATCATTATGTTTTAACTTTATCTATTGATCACGGTGTGTAGACCTAATGTAATACTATACGATTGACAACAAACTCGAATAAAAAACACAAAAGCAGCGAGATCGGAGCCTCCAAAAAATCATATCGGAATTGTTCTTCATTTACAGGTTGCCCAAAAATGAAGAAAACGGTTCAAATGCTACTACTGAGAGCTTCATTAGCGTGAAATTATGGTGATTTTTAGTGATATAAAACTTGTAGTGTGTATCCACATGTAACTTAAGAGATATATTACAAAACATATACAAAACAATCACGAGAATCAAAAGATTGAGGGCCATAAATTGAAAGCATGTCGGGAAGGTGTGTTCTTTGTGTTTACGGAAATTCCAGAAAAATGCATTCGTGACCACTGTGTCTGCTTTGACCACTTATTACATTCGATCCATTAATGATTTAAGAGATATAAATACCGAATCTAAAGTCCGAGGTTACATGCTATAATCTAGCTAGAAAAACAACATCAAACATTCAATCATCGGCGGATCTTGTCCTTCGAAGATCTTGTCGGTATTTAGCTCCATTTTTGGGTTACCCGAAACTTTTCAAGTCGTGGTCGGTCAAGCGGTTTGACCTTCCATAATTTGCAATGTACATATGATCTAAGCTTCATTTCAATCCCAGTTAAATAACACATATCGGACTACTGACTACAAACTTTAAAACACAAAAATAAAACACAGAATAACGATCTACAAGACACGACATTTGGTTGTCGAAACACATAGAAATTTTTTCAGATTTTTTAAATCTTCAAATCAGAGAGCCTCTAGATGTTATGGATCTAACATCTAGCAACCAGAGATCATCATTATACATCACTAACAACATATTAAAACATATAATCATAACATCTAACGGTGGATCAAAAATTGATTTTTCGATTAGGGGTTTATACCTTTATGAACTAATTCTGATTACGACTCCTTGATGGGTTTTTGATAAACATGGGGCTTGTATATGGGATTTGGTATGCAACAAAAATTCATGGGTTTTGGAGAGAGAGGTGGAGTATTTGAGCAAAAATGAGCTAAGTTATTACACTTTCTCTCTCTCGATCTCTATATATATTGCATCTGATGAATTGGGTGAATTAAGTGGTACGATTGTCTGCTTGTTATTTGAAGTCGATGGAGTTGATGGATTTGGTCACCAACTTCTCCTATTGTTAAAACCTATGGCTAGCTTCAATTCTGAGGGGGAAAAATGGTCTTTGGATTTTCCAATTTAATGGCACTTTGGTAACTTGTCAAACCCTTAGGATTTTGGGGTTGGGTTGGGGTTTAGGGTTTGAACCCATTAGGGTAAAAAAATAATTTCTAGAATTTACAATTTAGGGTTTGCACAAAAAATAAATAAATAAATAAATAAATTTTAGTTTCTAAAATTTGAAATTAGGGTTTCTAATCACATAGACTTGATAATTAGGTTTATGTTTCTTGATTATCATTAAGCGTGCCTAATTAGCAATTAGGGTTTACAATTAGCAAATTTAGGGTTTATAATTTAGAAAATTAATAATAAGGATTTATACCCTTAAAAAATTTAGGGTTTTGAAAACAATTAAGATTCTCCTAACTAGGGTTAATATATCTTAATCTGGGGTCATTCTGAACATTATCATGATTACGTAACTACATAACAAATTCTTAAAGTCATAAATGGCCTTTGAATTAGGGTTTCAAATCAATTAAGGTTTATAATTTAAATATTATGGTTTCTAAAATTAGGATTTGAAATATTAATTAGGATTTCTCTAATTAACATTAAATTCTATAATACACCACTTAAATCACATACACAGTTATATAATGGTCTCGAACTCATGGTGAGATCTATAATTAGGGTTTCCATTTGGTAATTCACCAATTATTATTTAAAGTTTCTAGTTTGAGAAATTAGGGTTTATAATTAGGGTCTCTTATAATTAGGGTTTCCTATAATTAGGGTTTTAAGTATAATACCTATACTCATTTACATTAACACGATTACCCACTGACTTTACAATTCTTTAAAGCCCGAAATTGACCTTTTGAATTAGGGTTAACAAATTAATACTAGGGTTTTGACATTATACACCATAATTGACCAATCATTGTCAGTCCACAAACATACAGTACATATGTATAGTACAGAAAAATCAAATATAATATTATTATATTTTATTCTTATCCATTGATAAAATCCAAAATTAGGGTTTGGATTCCATATACGATTTATCTTCCATATTTAACCTTAATATTTAAGGTAAAATAATTAACTTATTAATCTATACTAAAATTCATATAATAAAATAATTATTATAATTATTCTAAAAATCATTTCATATATTATTTAAATAATATATAATTATATTTTCATGGAAAATATTTATTAAAAATATTTCTACGATAAAATTAATTATTATAAGAATATACTTTATAATAATCAATAATTATAAAATAAAATGAGAAATGCAGTCGATGCTTCATGTTGATTCATAGCTATTTGTTTAGTTATGGAAGATAATCATATAATTCTCGATGTGATATTTATATGATCCTTTGTTAGACTTGTTGAGCTAGTTATGCTCACTTCTTGTTTGAATTATATGATTGCAGCTAAAGCTGAACGAACTGAGAGTTCTAAGAGAGATAAAGGCAAGGCTAAGATGGATAGTAATTATCCTGTAATAGACTAGAGTATTTGTATGTAATATACTCATGAATAATGAAGAATGTATTGGTTTATGAACACAGGAAAATTATTATTATTATTGTAATAAGAATATAGTAAGTACACTCCTAACTTTATTCAAAAAGTTGGGGTCTTACATTTATGAACTAATTCTTGATTACGACTCCTTGATCTATTTTTGAGTAAGCGTGGGGCTTGTTTATGGGGATGGTGTGCAAAAAAAATTAGTGGGTTTTGGAGAGAGAGAGAGGTGGAGTATTTGAGCAAAAATGAGCTAAGTTATTACAATTTTCTCTCTTGATCTCTATATATATTGCATCTGATGAATTGGTTGAATTAAGTGGTCGAAATTTCTTTGTTATTTGAAGTCGATGGAGTTGTTGGATTTGGTCACCAACTTCTCCTATTATCAAAACCTATGGCTAGCTTCAATTATACAAGACGGGCAAAATGGTCTTTTGATTTTTCAATTTAATGGCACTTTGGTAACTTGTCAAACCCTTAGGGTTTAGGGTTTGGGTTAGGGTTTGAAGCCATTAGGGTAAAAAAAATAATTTCTAGAATTTACAATTTAGGATTTGCACAAAAATAAATAAATAAATAAATTTTAGTTTCTAAAAATTTGAAATTAGGGTTTCCTAATCACATAGACTTGATAATTAGGTTTATGTTTTACTAATTATCATTAAGCGTGCCTAATTAGCAATTAGGGTTTACAATTAACAAATTTAGGGTTTATAATTTAGAAAAATTAATAATAAGGATTTATACCCTTAATTTTTTTTTAGGGTTTTGAAAACAATTAAGATTCTCCCTAACTAGGGTTAATATCTTTAAAACCGGTCATTACAAACATTATCATGATTACATAACTACATAACAAATTCTTAAAGTCATAAATGGCCTTTGAATTAGGGTTTCAAATCAATTAAGGTTTATAATTTAAATATTAGGGTTTCTAAAATTAGGATTTGAAATATTAATTAGGATTTCTCTAATTAACATTAAATTCTATAATACACCACTTAAATCAAATAACACAGTTATATAATAGTCTCGAACTCATAATTGAGTTTCAAATTAGGGTTTCTATTTGGTAATTCACCAATTATTATTTAAAGTTTCTAGTTTCAGAAATTAGGGTTTATAATTAGGGTCTCTTATAATTAGGGTTTCCTATAATTAGGGTTTTAAGTATAATACCTATACTCATTTACATTAACACGATTACCACATAACTTACACAATTCTTTAAAGCCGAAATTGACCTTTTGAATTAGGGTTAACAAATTAATACTAGGGGTTTGACATTATACACCATAATTGACCAATCATTTAATCGGTCCACACAAACATACAAAGATACATATGTATAGTACTGAAAAATCAAAATATAATATTATTATATTTTTATTCTCATCCATTGATAAAAATCTTAAATTAGGGTTTGGATTCCATATCTGATTTATCTTCCATATTTAACCTTAATATTTAAGGTAAAATAATTAACTTATTAATCTATACTAAAATTCATATAATAAAATAATTATTATCATTATTCTAAAAATTATTTCATATATTATTTAAATAATATATAATTTTATTTTCATGGAAAATAATTAATAAAAATATTTATACTATAAAATTAATTATTATAAGAATATACTTTATAATAATCAATAATTCTAAAATAAAATTATTTGTAAATATTCATGTAATAAATATATTTTTATTTACCACATAAATACATATACACATTATCTTGTACAAATCCTCATCTTTAAAATAATAATAAAAAATTTATATGCAAAATTTTTGATTTATTTATACAGAAAATTTCAGGTTGTTACATTCACCCTCCCTTATAAAGAATCCGTCCCCGGAATCACCGTTTTAAAACCTATACATACCAGGGTACATAGCATACACAATCATTGCGAGTAGATCTCGATCAAAATTGATCGAACTGATCTTTAACTATTCAACATAAAGCTTATCTATCTGCTTAAACGGAAATTTGATTTCTAATAGAAATCAATTTCCTTCTTCAAAATAATTTATAAAATAATTTACTATATATAAGAAAATAATGTATAAGAAATAAAATTGGTTTGAGTAATACACAGAGTTGCATCCCGGTTAATCTGATTTCTTGAGCGGTCGTATTGAAAGGCGCTTGCAGTTGATTTCGTTAGTTTGATTTGTTGATGTTGTTCAAAAATGCGTGCATGATGTCCTGTTGCCTTTCCTTGTTTACGCATTCCTTGCCTCTATTCTCCTTCTTGGATAGTCTTCCACCTTATACTCTATTGATTCACACTTAAAACACACAGACTTTTGCCCTTTATCTCCTTTCCTTTTATCGTATAGGTGACAAAACTATCTTTTGCCCTTCGTTACCCTATTTATCACAAACGCATCAACAGGGTCAGTTGATCTTCAGAATCTTGGCAGTACAATGGCCTTGAAGTCTTTGACGTTCGTCAATCGATTATCTGGTTGATCTTAGGTGGTATTAGTTCTGCATAGCTTAATCGTCCGTATTCGCAAAATTACGTATAAGGTGCGGTTGTCCTCCGACTTTGTTGGCGTGTTCTTTTATCAAGTGTATTTCATTTTTCGTCTCCTTGGCGGTATTATCACAATTTATTCTTTATTCTTATGCTTTATCGTATCATTATAATCATATAACACAAAATTCTATATTTTGATTATCATGTACTCAAAATATTATATATTTTGAAAATTTGGTTTTTACGCATTAACCGATTACTCATATAATTAACTACTATCTTTATACAAACTTATTTCATTAATCCCATATAAATTCATACTCATATCACTTGACATACCATAGCACATATTGCTTTAATCATCCATTTATCCCTTTTTGTGACTCGAAAAGTGGAATCGTTGACCTGACTTATCAAAATTTGAAATTTTTTACCTTATACAAACATACCTATCATATACATAACATAGAATCATACATATTCAAGTAATACTAGTACTACTTATTTCTTACGCCTCCACTAAGGATCGATTGCTTAGAAATCGGTTTATTCCCATTATCCTCTATAATCCATTTACACCTAATTATACTTAGTTAAATCGACTTACTGACACATTATGAGTTTAGGAACTCACCACAAACATATAAG
Organism: Panax quinquefolius; assembly: GCA_020205615.1. Lineage (NCBI taxonomy): Eukaryota > Viridiplantae > Streptophyta > Magnoliopsida > Apiales > Araliaceae > Panax > Panax quinquefolius. Next base: position 28,005,570 of record CM035170.1, read on the forward strand.
TTTAAGAACTCGACATTGACCACATATTCTTTAATTATACTCTACCTATCAGTTATACTATCGTTTCAGGGTCCGGTACTATACTTTCCAAAATAACCACCTCATTGAGGTAGCTTTCAATGTGAGCCTCTATTTGACTATTGGGCCGTTATTGGCACGATTATGGAGATTGACTTCTTCTTTATGATTTGAGGGTATCCTAATCCTTTTCTATCTGACATATACACACTTAAGTTATCCTGATTATCCTTTAATATATACACACAACAATTAATAGTTTTATATAAGTTATCTTTTATTTTGTTTGACGATGAACTAGTTCAATTCATCTCCTTTTTAAACTCTATATGAGTTAATCGTATTTTCAACGTTTCTTTCTGTTCCAAGGTTATAGCCTAACGTCTAGCCCACCTAAGGTTTTTAACCCTAAGCTCTGATACCAACTTGTAAAGCCTCCAAACTCGGGTACTTGAAACCCGAACTCGGTGCTTCACGATACCATTTCTATGAGCGAAATAATACTAATAATAATAACAATAATATAAATATCAAACTTATCTTACATTTATCAGAGTCTAATCCCAATTATGCAAAATTTACTATAATTCTTTACAGGATATATAATACATATCATTGTCTATATATTGTCTAACTATTACAAAAGATACCATTAAACATGTTCTGTTTGCTTTCATTTTCACTTGTTCTTGTCTGAACCTTCGAGTTGTTCATGCTTAGCTAAAAACATTTAAATTTAAGCAAGGGTGAGCATTTGGGTGCCCAACAAGTAATAACAATTAGAAATATAAGTAGCTGAAAGAAATAAATGTTTTCTTTGTACATCACTTCTACAACGAATTTATAGTTGTGAAGTAAACTAAACCGATAATAATAACATAACAATTCTATCTCAAAATTTTGAAACTACGTATTGACGATATATATATATATATAGGGTAGTAGACATACTATGAACATTATTTTTTAGTTTTGCTAAGATTTAGCGAACTTCATATCAAAAATGGTCATAACTTACGAGGCGTTAGGTTGTACTTCCCATGGCCCTGTGTTGATCATATACACATTACAAGAACGATAAGATCGTTCACTCTGGTCCGCCTTCAAGCATAAAAATTTTCCGTGATCGGGATGTTCATACTTTAGCTTGGAATTGAACCAAAACAATTTGATTGGATGAAAAGATTTTAACTTATTCAATGATATTTTCTAAATTTGTGTCTAGGTGATCAAGTATCTTAGACGACTTATATATATATATATATATATATATATATATATATATATATATATATATATATCAACATGTGATTAATACAATGATTATCCAAGTGGGGACACTTGTGTAATCATGTTTAGATATTAACGAACATAATATATATCTGAATTACCATATACTAACATGTTGATAAACAATGATCGGATATAGAATATATCATAATAGGGTTAATAATATAACATAATAATAATATAATTTTGAAACTTCTTACTCATGTCCATTGCATAAAGGAAATGCAAAGGTAAGATACTTGCCTGATGCGCTGTTTAAAATTTGTAACTTAGTTCTATCTTTATATAACACCTATCAGTAATAAGATCATTTGATCAATTAGAATAACATACTATAACACATAACACTGCTTATTACAGTCAGCACATAACCTAATTACATTGTCACATATGTTCCACATCCATTGAATCACAAATAAACACATATTTAATCAAATTATCTAAGTCCAGATCAATTTTTTGAACATGTCTATTCACCAAACAACTTTCTCGAGTAATTATCGAGTCTAAGACTCTATCATGTTTTTCAATATCGTATGTATCAGTCATATTAGTTTTAAATGACTTATAATAATTTTTAAACATTTATTATAGTTTATCATGAATTTTCAAACATCGGAATCATTATTAAATGGTTAAAATATTAATTAATTCTATTATCATTAATATTTAATTAACATTAAACTATTAATGAAACCATTGCCAAAATCTTAAAGTTATTTATAACAACTCAAAATAATTTTAAAGTATTAATATTACACTCAAATGATTTTTAAAAGAATTAAAATCATTTTAAATAATTATCATTAATATTAAAGTATTAATGTATTACTTATCAAAATATTAAAAGTCCTTAATCATAACTTAAAATATTTTAATTCATTTATATCCTTTTTAAATAAATAAAACCATTTTTAAACTATTTATTTAATATAATTATTAAATAAATTTAATACCATTAATATTAAATTAATATCATTTATTAATGAAATTATCCTTTAAATATAAAAATTTATAATTTATAACTTAAAATATCTTTAAACACTTTATTTTGATTTTAAATGATTTTTATAATATTAAAATCATCTTTAAACTAATTTATTTAATATAATTATTAAATAATTCTAATATCATTAATATTAAATAATTAATGAAATTTACCTTTTAAATATTTAAAGTTATATTTTATAACTTAAAATATTTTTAAACTATTTATTTTATTTAAAATTAATTTTTTAATATTAAAATCATTTTAAAACCAATTTGTTTAATATAATTATTAAATAAATATAATATCATTAATATTAAAATATTAATATTTTCATAACAAAATATCAAAAGTTATATTTTATAACTTAAAATACTTTTATAACCTTTAAATCATTTTTCTATAATTTTAAATCCTTAATTCTATTTTTCATAATTTATTTAATATATTCAATAAATAACTTAATTATCATTAATATTAATTAATTAATGAAATTCATCACAAAATATTAAAAGTTATCAAAATAACTTCAATTATTTTCTTATACCATAATATAATTTTAAATGATTTTTTCATGTATTAAAATCATTTTTAAATAATTTATTTAATATTATAATTAAATAAATTAAATACTTTTAATATTCCAAAATATTAAATTAAATACTTTTAATATTTTTTTTTGTATTTTTAATAATTAAAAACTAATTTTTCTATTTATTTAATAAAAATAATGAATTTTAGAAATAAACTGTCGCTAAATGACCCTATAGCGACAGAACCGTCGCTATAGGTGTTCTTGAGCTGTTCTTGGCCAAACCCAGAAATTCATGGTAGTTTTCGAGTGTACTACTTTGACCAGATGTAATGCTTTGATCATTATGTTTCTAGCCTATCTATTGATCACAGTGTGTAGACCTAATGTAATACTATACGATTCAACAACAAACTCGAATAAAAAACACAAAACGACAGAGATCGGAGCCTCCAAAAATCATGTCAGAGCTGTTCTTCATTTCTGGGTTGCCCAAAAATGAAGAACAGTTCAATTGCCCTACTTTGAGCTTCTACAACGTGAAATTATGGTGATTGTTTAGTGATATAAAACTTGCAGTGTGTATCCCACATGTAACTTAAGAGATATATTACAAAACATATACAAAACAATCACAGAATCAAAAGATTCAGACCGGTCAAAGCATGTCAGAAGGTATGTTTTTTGTGTTTCTGGAAATTCCAGAAAATGCATTCGTGACCCTGTGTCCTGCTTTGACCACTTATTACATTCGATCCATTAATGATTTAAGAGATATAAATACCAGAATCTAAAGTCCAGGTTACATGCTATAATCTAGCTAGAAAAACAACATCAAACATTCAATCATCTGACAGATCTTGTCCTTCAAAGATCTTGTCAGACGCTGAAAACCCATTTTTGGGTTACCCAGAAACTTTCAAGTCATGGTCGGTCAACGCAGTTTGACCTTCCATAATTTGCAATGTACATATGATCTAAGCTTCATTTCAATCCCAGATTAAATAACACATATCAGACTACAACTACAAACTTTCAAAACACAAAAATAAAACACAGACAACGATCTACAAGACCTGACATTTGGTTGTCAAAACACATAGAAATTTTTTCCAGATTTTTTAAATCTTCAAATCCGAGCCTCTAGATGTTATGGATCTAACATCTAGCAACCCAGATCATCATTATACATCACTAACAACATATTAAAACATATAATCATAACATCTAACGGTGGATCAAAGGTCAGATTTTTCGATTAGGGTTTATACCTTTATGAACTAATTCTTGATTCTGACTCCTTGATCAGTTTTTGATAAACATGGGGCTTGTATATGGGACTGGTATGCAACAAAAATTCATGGGTTTTGGAAGAGAGAGAGAGAGGTGGAGTATTTGAGCAAAAATGAGCTAAGTTATTACACTTTCTCTCTCTCGATCTCTATATATATTGCATACAATAAATTGGCTGAATTAAGTGGCTGAGCTGCTGTTATTTGAAGTCAATGGAGTTGATGGATTTGGTCACCAACTTCTCCTATTGTTAAAACCTATGGCTAGCTTCAATTATACAAGGGGGGAAAAATGGTCTTTGGATTTTCCAATTTAATGGCACTTTGGTAACTTGTCAAACCCTTAGGATTTTGGGGTTGGGTTAGGGTTTAGGGTTTGAACCCATTAGGGTAAAAAAAAATAATTTCTAGAATTTACAATTTAGGGTTTGCACAAAAATAAATAAATAAATAAATAAATTTTAGTTTCTAAAAATTTGAAATTAGGGTTTCCTAATCACATAGACTTGATAATTAGGTTTATGTTTTACTGATTATCATTAAGCGTGCCTAATTAGCAATTAGGGTTTACAATTAGCAAATTTAGGGTTTATAATTTAGAAAAATTAATAATAAGGATTTATACCCTTAAAAAAATTTAGGGTTTTGAAAACAATTAAGATTCTCCCTAACTAGGGTTAATATCTTTAATACCGGTCATTACAAACATTATCATGATTACGTAACTACATAACAAATTCTTAAAGTCATAAATGGCCTTTGAATTAGGGTTTCAAATCAATTAAGGTTTATAATTTAAATATTATGGTTTCTAAAATTAGGATTTGAAATATTAATTAGGATTTCTCTAATTAACATTAAATTCTATAATACACCACTTAAATCACATAACACAGTTATATAACAGTCTCGAACTCATAATTGAGATCCTATAATTAGGGTTTCCATTTGGTAATTCACCAATTATTATTTAAAGTTTCTAGTTTCAGAAATTAGGGTTTATAATTAGGGTCTCTTATAATTAGGGTTTCCTATAATTAGGGTTTTAAGTATAATACCTATACTCATTTACATTAACACGATTACCACACAACTTACACAATTCTTTAAAGCCGAAATTGACCTTTTGAATTAGGGTTAACAAATTAATACTAGGGTTTTGACATTATACACCATAATTGACCAATCATTGTCAGTCCACAAACATACAGTACATATGTATAGTACCGAAAAATCAAATATAATATTATTATATTTTTATTCTTATCCATTGATAAAAATCCAAAATTAGGGTTTGGATTCCATATCTGATTTATCTTCCATATTTAACCTTAATATTTAAGGTAAAATAATTAACTTATTAATCTATACTAAAATTCATATAATAAAATAATTATTATAATTATTCTAAAATCATTTCATATATTATTTAAATAATATATAATTATATTTTAATGGAAAATATTTATTAAAAATATTTCTACGATAAAATTAATTATTATAAGAATATACTTTATAATAATCAATAATTCTAAAATAAAATGAGAAGTGCAGTCGATGCTTGCCGTGTTGATTCATAGCTATTTGTTCAGTTATGGAAGATAATCATATAATTCTCGATGTGATATTTATATGATCCTTTGTTAGACTTGTTGAGCTAGTTATGCTCACTTCTTGTTTGAATTATATGATTGCAGCTAAAGCTTGAAACGAATGAGAGTTCTAAGAGAGATAAAGGAAAGGCTAAGATGGATAGTAATTATCCTGTAATAGACTAGAGTATTTGTATGTAATATACTCATGAATAATGAAGAATGTATTGGTTTATGAACCTGGGAAAGGAATTATTATTATTATTGTAATAAGAATATAGTAAGTACACTCATTTTGTTGTTATATTAATGGAATGACTGTATGAATTGTAGTATCGTGTAGCACCATCTGTCGGGTTGGGAGATACCCAGATTTGGGGGTGTCACAGGTTGGTATCAAATCATTAGGTTATAAAACTTAAGGGGGGAAGAACCTTAGGCTAATAACCTCGTTAAGAAAGGAAAGGTCTGAAAGAAGTTTACTCGAGTCAAATGAATTAATAAGGTATTGAGGAAACTTAGTACCGAAAGATTTAAAAGATGGAAAGTAACCCTAAATGGATTAAATGTGATTTGTGCTTATATTATTGTGTAATATGTACTAATCAATTTGTTATATGTTATTGTAGATGTCAATTGATATCTTGATGTATAGGGATATACATGTGGTAAGCGAGGAGTCCGTGAACAGAGTAGAGCCAATACCTATGCCTGTAGGTAAAATACCTTTAGTGGTTCTAGAAGAATCAGAGCCCGAGGAATATTTTTCAGAGGAGGACTATTCTGAGGAGACCATGGGACTAACATCATATCTTAACATGATGATAGGTGTGGAGGATGATATGGAGGTAACATCGATTAATACGGTGATGCCTACATTAGATTCGACACCTACAGATACGATGAGGGCAATGTACCTCTCAGTGCTTGACCGTAACGTGCAACTGCATAATATGGTGCATCACCAGAAAGAGGAGATCAGTGATCTTTATGGGGCCAAGGAGTCTACAGAATCAAACTATGAGATAAAGCATGATGAAAAGGTGCTTATGACAGATAAGGCCAGAGACTATAAGAACGAGGTCATAGAACTTCGTAAGAAATTGGTTGAGAAAGACCAGAAGATAGCACAAATGTCATATATAAATGACAGTGCGCACGAGGATTTCAAGTTGAAAATAGATTGTTATTCTATTGAGTCGGGATAGACTCGACATACTATAAGTCAAGATATCGTGTTGATTCTAGCAAACGAGAAGCATGAGAATGCTATTAGGCAGTATTAGAAGTTATAACGGTAAATACTTTTGTGTAGTGACGTAAAACCCTCTTTTGTATAACTAAAGGGTAGTCTTTTGTAAATCCCAATTTTTGTGAAAGTCAATCACGGGATATAAATGTAATAGCTTTTGGCTATGGAAAGAAAATTGTAAATAGTTGTGACTATGAAGAAGCCTATTAATATAATGAAGTTTTATTTAATATGCTTTGTGGTGTATGAGTTATTGTTCAGTTGATTCAACGACTAATAACTAAGTAAGCAAATAAGTAATAACGAGACTTTATTTATTTAATCAGAAATGCCGCCACAAAGAAGACAACGTAATCAAGAGGCAGAATCGCATACCGATAATCAAGGGGGTCCAAATAACCCTATGCAAGAGTTCATTAATTTATTAACGACTGCATTTAACCAAGCCGGGGGTAGAGCACCCGCAGGACCTAGGGTAGCCCGAACGACTACCTTTAAGGAATTTAAAAGTGTAGGTCCACCTGAGTTCAAGGGAACAACGAACCCAATGGAGGCCCAGACATGGGTCAAGGAAATAGAAAAGGCGTTTGTTATTACAAATGTAGTTGAGACACAAAAGACTTCTTTTGCGACTTATATGATGAAGAGGGATGCCAACTACTGGTGGGAGGCTCACTAGGGTGGGGCTAGAACGAATGTTGTTACGTGGGAACAGTTCAAGAAGGTATTCTTCAAGAACTACTTCCCTACTAGCATGCAAGGGAGGATGGAAATTAAGTTCTTAGAACTTAAGAAGGGGGACATGACGGTTACCCAATATGCGGTCAAATTCAATGAATTGGCAAGGTTTACTCCACACCAAGTGGACATGGAAGAGAGGAAGGCTCGTAGGTTTGAGTAGGGCCTAAAACCCTGGCTCTATAGTAGGATTTTGGTTTTTCAGAGTGCGTCATATGGGACCATTTTGGAAAAGACGATAATAGCAGAGGGTAATAGTGAGGCGTTGACCCAATACCACAAGGAAGGAAAGAATAAGAGTAAAGGAGAGGGAGGAACTAAGGCAGAGGTCGCCAGTGGTAGTGGCAGTATGCCTAAAAGAAAGAGTTTTAACTCTGGGAATACTGGAGTGAGACAAGGGGCTCCTAAATGTAGGATGGAGGCATGCAAGACATGCGGAAAGACTCATCTAGGAGTGTGTCTGGAAGGGAAAGCAGGTTGTTATAATTGTGGGCAGGAGGGTGACATATCACCCAATTGTCCTAATCCTAAGAAAAGTCGTGGCTGTTTTGTTTGTGGGTCAATGGACCACATGGAAAGAAATTGCTCGAAGAACGGGGCGGAGGGTAGTAAGGGTTCTGGTAGTGGTAATTTAGCCATTACTGGACCAACACCGTCACTGGGTAGACCCTCAGCCCGAACATTTAATAAGACTGTCCAAGATCCGGTTGCATCAGCGGATGTAGTAGCATGTATCATTCCAGTCAACGAAATAAATGCTTATGTGTTATTTGACTCGGGTGCTACTTATTCTTTTATAGCATGTGGATTTGCTAAGCAACTGGGATTAAACCCCAAAAAGTTAGGAATACCTTTAGACGTTAAGGTAGCAAACGAAGAGATAATTCCCATCGAACACATTCATAGGAATTATTTTATAGATATTAGGGGTAACAGATTATCGGTAGATCTTTTACCGATAAGGTTAAGAGAATTCGATGTAATTCTCGGTATGGATTGGTTAATAAACAATAGAGCAATAATAGATTGTCATAGAAAGAGTGTAAACTTAAGGCTTTCTAAGAAACCTGAGGTGGTGTTTTATGGTAATAAATCACCGGGACGTTCTTGTTGTCTAACTATGACACAAGTTAGGAAGATGTTGAAGAAGGGGTGTAAGGGTTACCTGTGCCATGTTGTGGATACCCAAAGGGTGGGAGCATCATTAAAACATATAGCGGTAGTTCAAGAGTTCGCGGATGTGTTTCTGGAGGAATTAACCGGTATTCCGCCAGATAGGGATGTAGAGTTTGTGATTGATTTCCTGCCGGGTATGACACCCGTTTCAAAGGCACCATATAGAATGGCGCTAGTAGAGATGAAGGAGTTAATGGTTCAATTACAGGAATTGTTAGATGGAAAGTACATTTAACCAAGTGTGTCTCCTTGGGGAGCACTGATATTGTTTGTAAATAAGAAGGATGGGTCGTTACGACTTTGTATCGACTATCGAGAGTTGAACAAGTTAACGATTAAGAATAAATACCCATTGCCCAGGATCGATGATCTATTTGATCAGTTGAAAGGGGCAAGGTATTTTTCTAAAATAGATTTGCGTACAGGGTATCATCAACTAAAAGTAAGGAAGGAGGATGTACCTAAGACGGCGTTCAAAACTCGTTATGGGCATTATGAGTTTCTGGTTATGTCGTCTGAGTTAACGAATGTGCCAGCCGCATTCATGGATATGATGAACAGAGTGTTCAAACAGTATTTGGACAAGTTCGTGGTAGTGTTCATTGATGATATTCTAGTCTATTTCAAGACACTATAAGATCATGCTGAACATTTAAGAATAGTGTTGGAAACACTACGGAGGGAGAAATTATATGAGAAATTCACTAAGTGTGAATTTTGGCTTGAACGAGTGCAGTTTCTAGGACATGTTATAGATAAAGATGGCATATCCAGTAGATCCGGTGAAGGTGGAAGCGATGAATGAGTGGGAGCAGCAAGAAAATGCCAACCGAGGTTCGAGTTTTACGGGGTTAGCGGGATACTATAGAAGGTTCATTCAGGACTTTTCTAAATTAGCTACTCCATTGTGAATAATGACAAGAAAGTCGGTGAAGTATGAGTGGACAGAAAAGTGTGAAAAGAGTTTTCAAGAACTAAAAAGGAGGTTAAGTGAGGCACCTGTATTATCCTTACCAGATGATACAGGGAATTTTGTAGTTTATATCGATGCTTTGCATAGAGGACTTGGTTGCGTGTTCATGCAACATGACAAGGTCATTGCGTATGCATCATGCCAGTTAAAGGATTATGAGAAGGTCTATCCTACTCACGACCTTGAATTAGCAGCGATAGTTTTTGCCTTAAAAATATGGAGACATTATCTATACGGGGAAAAGTGTGAGATATACACGGACCATAAAAGTCTAAAATATATCTTTACACGGAAGGAGTTGAATATGAGGCAGAGAAGGTGGTTAGAGTTGATAAAAGATTACGACTATGATATCTTAAATCATCTAGGGAAGGCGAACGTAGTAGCCGACGCGTTAAGTCGGAAGGGTAGGGAAAATCTATTAATGTTAACGACTTAGAATGAGTTAATAACGGAGATGGCAAAAATGGAGTTAGAAGTTAAGTTGCCAAGTGAAATGGTGGAGATGTTGTTTTTAATAGAAACTCAACCAACGATAGTGGAACGGGTTAAGGAAGTACAAATAAGTACTGAGGAATGCGAGCGAATGAAAAAGATAATGAAGGAGGACGTGAAGACTAAGTATAACCTTGATAAAGAAGGTTTACTTCATTTTGAAGGAAGAATTTGGGTTCCAAATAATTCCGATTTAAAAGAGGAGATTATGTGTGAGGCTCATATTTCGAGGTACTCGATACATCCGGGTAGTACTAAGATGTATCAAGACCTTCGTCAGAACTTTTGGTGGCCAAACATGAAGAAGGAGATTGCAGAATATGTTAGTAAGTGCTTAACTTGTTAGAAAGTTAAGGCTGAACACCAAAGACCGAGTGGGTTATTGCATCCACTAGAGATTCCAGAGTGGAAATGGGAGTATATCACCATGGACTTTGTGGTGGGACTTCCAACAACGAGAAAAAGATACGATGCTATTTGGGTAATAGTGGATCGATTGACGAAATCGGCTCACTTTCTACCAATAGAAGTTAGGTATAACCTAGAGCAATTAGCTAAACTTTATGTCAAGGAAATTATTTCTAGACATGGAGTACCTGTTTTGATTGTATCCGATCGTGATCCACGATTCACGTCGAACTTTTGGAGGAGTTTGCAAGAGCAAATGGGAACGCAGTTGAGATTGAGTACGGCGTATCATCCACAGACGGATGGACAAAGTGAACGAACAATTCAAATGCTAGAAGATATGTTAAGATCTTGCGTTATGGATTTCAAGGGGAGTTGGGACGAACATCTACCTTTGGTGGAATTCACATAGTTTTCATGCTAGTATAGGCATGCCGCCTTACGAAGCGTTGTATAGGAGGAAGTGCAGAACACCACTTTGCTGGGATGAAGTAGGTGAACGTCAAATGTTGGGACCTGAGATGGTACAACAAACGGCGAACATGGTTAAGCTAATAAGAACCCGATTGGTAGCGGCTCAAGATAGACAAAGAAAGTATGCAAATCCTTATCGAGAGAATAGAGAATTTGAAGTAGGATCGTATGTCTTTCTAAAAGTGTCGCCTTGGAAAGGGAAGATACGTTTTGGGAAGAAAGGGAAGTTAAGTCCAAGGTTTGTAGGACCTTTTGAAATTTTAAGAAGGGTAGGAGAGGTAGCTTATGAAGTAGCCTTACCTCCCGAGATGGAAAGAATACATAATGTGTTTCACGTGTCAGTGTTGCGTCCTTATAAACCGGACTACAAGCATGTAATAGAATATGAATCTATTCAAGTAGAAAAAGACTTAATGTATGAAGAATTTCCTATTCAGATTATTGATAGGAAGGAACAAGTCTTGAGAAATAAAGTAATACCTTCAGTAAAGGTAATTTGGAGTAACCATGATGCCGAAGAAGCAACGTGGGAGCTCAAAAGTAAAATGAAGGAAAGGTTTCCTCATTTGTTTATGTAATTATAGTGAGATTCTGGGGATAGAATCCTTATAAGGAGGGAATAATATAACGCCCGAGAATTTTGGATTTTGAAGGAATTAAATTTTTATTTGATTATGTGGATTAAATGGATTTAATTTATTAATCATGTGAGTAAGATATTTGAAGGTCGTTCTGTGACCTAGAATATGTGGATGTGGTTAGTATTCTGGCTATGTGCTAGGATTAATTGTTTTGAATTATCAAGGCGAAATTGAATGTTTTCCGATAATTTTTCTGTAAAATCACTGTTCATCCGATTTCGCTCGGAGATTAGGTTTGAAATTCCGAAGAACGCGTAATGATAGAATATGAAGATATAAAGGAATATCCTATAATATTTCGGTTATGACAAACAAAGTTTTCGCTTGCGGACTCAAAACCTAAGGGTTGGTGAAAAAGGATTTCCGAAAGGGAAGTGTAAGGCGTATAATCATTTCGGTTATTATACGTATGAGATACGAGTATTATACTAGTTCGAATATTAGTATGGTATAAAGAATAGTGCGACGTATAATACGAACATCGTATGAGTACTAGACGAAGAGAATACAAAAGTTATACGCATGGAACACGATTAGTTCCAATGGAGTAGGAGTTAAGGATGTTGTATAAATTCAATTGGACTTAGATTAATAGCAAGCCCAATGAAGTATGTAATCAAGCCCATGTCAAGGCCCAATATTAATTTAAGACAAGCCCAATCCAAGAAGTTAAATCGTGGGTCAAACCGGCGGGTCACGGGATGGGTAAAACCTATAGGAAGACCTATGGGCATGTGGGCCGGCCACTTGGCCACCAAATAAAGTGATTACTTGGTGGCTAAGTTAATGAGGAGGTGGGAATAGTAAGGAGGTGGCATGTTGACCATTTTGTCACATTTTGATTTTCTATAAATACAAAGCTAGGGTTGGTCATTTGGTGTTTTAAAAATATTGTCCAAAACATATTGAGAGAGAGAAGAGCTAGAAACACCTAATCAAGTTACTTCCAAGCAAAACATAAGACATTTACCAAAAACGCAAAGAACGACAAAGGTAATAGTTCGTAAACCTTAATCTTCATCTTTTTTGATTTTTTTCTCGTAGAAGAATCGTAGATTGGTGGAGCATGTTTAGTAAGGAGGAATAAGGATGGCTATTCATAATGAAAACATTGATGAGTCATGAGCGAATAAAAAACATAACTGTTTACGTACATTAAAACCGTAAAAAAAATAGATGAACGTTAACTTAGTTGTGATTGAACGATTTAAAAACCATCATAGCTAGGGTAGGTGCATATTGTTTGGTTAAGATGTAGATGATGAATCAATGGAGTGTTCCATTTGATTTGGCTTGTAGAACACGAGTAACGAAGTTATGTCAAATTTTACGAAAATAGACGTTAAACGTCGAAAATGTAGAAATCTCGAATTAAGGGTCAAAAGTTGCTGTGTGACTTGAAAACGTTGGTTTTCAATGCCAACACGTGACATAGGGTATTTAAGAGTCGTGGACGCAAGAATCGTCGAATTCTGACTCATAACGAAGAAAACGAGTATTGAACGCTCGAAAACAATAAACGAACACTCAAAATGAACCGAAAGTTGAATTCAGAGTTAACGAATTCAAAAATGTAGAATTCTTACATGAACACCTAGAGTATGTAATTTGTGAGTTGTGGGCTTTTGAATGAGCCAATTCGGATGTAAAACGAATAAGTTATGAAGCCGGGAAGTTCGTTAGAAAAACCAACTGTCATGACCAATTCGGTGCACAAAGGGTGGTGATGCAATACTAAACCCAAAGATAAAATGGTCATGGCCAAACGCCGGATTCGGCCTTGTCCTCTGCTAATTAAGCCAGTATTGTAGAAGATATACTAGAGTCCAGTGCGCATCGTATGAAGCGAGTGTAGAATAGTTGACCAAGTTAGGTTTTTATTCCATTTGAATGTAGACCGAAGGTAAGACATGAATGTACTTCATGTATATAATATGGCTGACTTTAAATCACTTATAAAGTGATAACGTTAGAAGATTAGATATGGTTTAATAGGAATTAAACAAAGAACGCAAGAGTATAAGCAAGTAAAATTGTGAATGATGTTCACTGTTGGTACGTCACCAATAATGATCAAATGTCGGTTAATAACTTAAGAACGTTAACGAGCCGTGAGAAGCATAGTAAGTCAAATTGACTTTATTAATGAAATAAATTCAAGTAAAACATAGAAGAAAAAGAAGTTGGTTAAAACAAATAAAGTAAGTTTGTTTTGTAGCTAATTATAGTGTGCTATGTGAATATATCATGTAGATCCTGTAAAGACTGAGAATTGTTGAATAGTATATTCAAAGATGATTGAAGGCAAGTTTTCTTAACGCTTGTCTAACCTCCGTGTTAGCCAAGTTTTCTATGATTCATGTTCTAAATTGCATGAATGGTTTTAAAGAAAGAGTCAATGCATGTTTTAACTTGGCTAGACTAATCATAAGAGTTAGATTGATTTGTTTACAAGTCTTTTAATATAGAACTGTTAACGGTATGCTATGCCAAGTATTTGGTACGGATGTAAAGGTAAGTTTGTCTATGAACAAACAAAAGTATTTTCATCGATTATTTGATGGGCACACGAGGTTGCCAAATGTTAAACGTAAATACGTTTAATGGAAGAGTGTTGATCAACATAGAATACAATAGGCTGATCACCTAGAAGTGCTCATAAGTAATGCCGAATGGATGGCCTTAGTTCCAGATGTCCTTTTCAAGAATAAAAATGAAAAGAGTATGTTCATGGTCTTTTGACCGATTCAGAATTCCTAAGCTATTGTATATACTTTGGAATTATTGTTATAAAATGAGAAGTACGAGTTAATGCTTCATGTTGATTCATATCTATTTGTTCAGTTATTGAAGATAATCATATAATTCTCGATGTGATATTTATATAATCCTTTGTTAGACTTGCTGAGCTAGTTATGCTCACTTCTTGCTTGAATTATATGATTGTAGCTAAAGCCGAACGAACTGAGAGTTCTAAGAGAGATAAAGGCAAGTCTAAGATGGATAGTAATTATCCTGTAATAGACTAGAGTATTTGTATGTAATATACTCATGAATAACGAAGAATGTATTGGTTTATGAACATGGGAAATGAATTATTATTATTATTGTAATAAGAATATAGTAAGTACACTCATTTTGTGAATTATTATCTTTTCCCACTTGGTGATTTTAGTCTTTCCTTTTCTCTCCCGTGAACGTCTCATTTATTCCCACCAAGCAGATGCTCGACCCTTCAGTTTGACGGCAACCAGTTTCACTTTAATGTTATCTGAAATCTCCATATAATCGAAGATACGCTCTACCTCATTCATCCAATCGACGAATCCTTCTTCGTGTAGGGTACCAAAAAATTCTGGTAGCTCCATCCTGAAAGCCAGATTACGGTGATGGTCCTCATGGTCACGTCGTTCCAATAGCTGCCTTCTATGGTGGAAAGGGTTTTCGAAACTTGATTCAGAATTGTAGGATTCTTTATCGTGTTCAAGATGTGGGACTTCCTCCTCTGGAAACTGTCCACAGCGGCTTGGGTGTGGGACTTCCTCCTCCGGAACCTGTCCACGATGCCCTAGATTTTGTGCTACCAGGCACTGGGTTAGCTCTGTAACCTGTCTCTGTAAATCCTCAATCATCGTGTCTTGGATGCTAGGATCACGGTGTGGGACTTCATCAGCCGAAACATGCCTTCTACGACCACGACCACCAGCCATTAAAATCGATGGGTCCACTCCCAGAAAGATGCTTTGAGCTTTGATACCAACTGACGCCGGGCGGGATATTGATTATCCTGCGGGCTGGTAAACAATTGAATTTACAAATAAAGGAATAAGAGATTCACCCGAGCTTGCTGATATGCTTCAGAAATAGTCCAAAGTGAATGGAAACTGAGGGCATTCTGCAATGGTTGCTTTAATCCTCCTCGGTACCGTGCCACCATTTGTTCTTCAATTTCTGATAGATCATTCCTTGCGATCAATTGTTAAAATTCTTCAATATAATCATCCACAGATCGAGTTCCTTTTCTTAACAGATACAATCTCTTAAATAGAGACTGAGTATATCCAAAAAGAAGAAAGTGACTCTGCATATTCTTCTTCATCTTTTCCCACTTGGTGATTTTAGTCTTTCCTTTTCTCTCCCGTGAACGTCTCATTTGTTCCCACCAAGCAGATGCTCGACCCTTCAGTTTGATGGCAACCAGTTTCACTTTAATGTTATCTGAAATCTCCATATAATTCAAGATACGCTCTACCTTATTCATCCAATCGACGAATTCTTCTTCGTGCAGGGTACCGAAAAATTCGATATCTCCATCCTGAAACCCAGATTATGGTGATGGTCCTCACGGTCATGTTGTTCCAATAGCTGCCATCTATGGTGGAAAGGGTTTTTGAAACTTGATTCAGAATCATAGGATTCTTTATCGTGTTCAAGATGTGGGACTTCCTCTCTGGAAACTGTCCACAGCGGCTTGGGTGTGGGACTTCCTCCTCCGGAACCTGTCCACGATGCCCTAGATTTTGCGCTGCCAGGCACTGGGTTAGGTCTGTAACCTGTCTCTATAAATCCTCAATCATCACGTCTTGGATGCTACGATCACGGTGTGGGACTTCCTCAGC
This sequence comes from Panax quinquefolius, assembly GCA_020205615.1. Classification (NCBI taxonomy): domain Eukaryota; kingdom Viridiplantae; phylum Streptophyta; class Magnoliopsida; order Apiales; family Araliaceae; genus Panax; species Panax quinquefolius. Next base: position 28,022,058 of record CM035170.1, read on the forward strand.
CGAAACATGCCTTCTACGACCACGACCACCGGCCATTAAAATCGATGGGTCTACTCCCAGAAAGATGCTTTGAGCTTTGATACCAACTGACGCCGGGTGGGATATTGATTATCCTGCGGGCTGGTAAACAATTAAATTTACAAATAAAGGAATAAGAGATTCACCATAAAAACATAGAGAAATCTCTCTAATGTGTATATTGTATTAATCAAAATTCAAGTTATTTAATTAAACCCACAAGCCGGGTTTATGTAGAAAACAAACTTTATCCCCAAGTCACTCTAGAATATTCCTAGAGATATGGAAATAAAATCTTTCTAGGGATGTGAGAAAGATTCTAACAAACTTCCTAAATTTACGAAAATAAATAACAAACTAACAAATAATAAAAGTTTAACAAAAATAGAATATAAAAAAATTTAAACTCGTAATCTGTCGAGCTATGATGTAAAAACGCAAAGAAGCCTTTCTTTTTCCCGAAGCCGAAGGTGGAAGTTTTTTCGAATCAGAATGAACCCGAAGCAGAAAGGATTAATGCCGAAGGTGTCCTCGTCGTTTCTGGCGATCAACTTGTTCATGATACTTCAAAGAAATCATCATATTATCCAATAGCTCGGTTTCTTCGGTCTCGGACCATTCTGCATCACTTCATTTGAGCTTTTCTTCCTTTTTTCACATCTCCTTTCAATGCATTTTTTTCATTTCTTTAATCTTTAAAGGAGATTTCATCACTTTTCTTTTCTTGTAGTATCTTTTTTTGTTCTTTTTTTTTTCATTCTTTCAAGCTCACTTTTCACTATTGCTCATACATAAAAACAATCTCAACACATTCTTAGATAAAGGGTAGGCCATAAATATGGGTTACACTTCAAATTGGAATAATGTAAATGTAAGACCCCAACTTTTTATAAATAAAGATTTAATTTCTCTAATTATTATTTTGAAATAGTAAGGGGTTGATTTGATTAATGTGGTTAGTTTTAGGTAAAATGCGCAAATATTTTAAATAAGCAAGTGGTTATAAAATATTCATTGTTGTCGGGGAATATTCGTTTGGTCATGGAATATTCTTCTTTGTCGAGGAAAATATTCGTGACGACGGTATGTGACCTTGTGTAGGGCCCATAACTAAAAAGCGATTGGATGAAGAAAACGATAAGTATAAGTTGTTTATAAATAACGGTGCCAGATTGTTCTGAATTATCATTGTTGGAATACAAATTGGTTAAAACACGATGTCGCGTTGTTCAAGACAAGAAGACACCAGTATTGCACCAATTATTGATTCTTAAGTAAGAAGGCACTACTCAATAATTGTTACGATAATTCTTGTTCAAAGATTTTATTTTATTGATTTAATAATTGCTGCGTTGATATTTTATATTACTGTTGTTTCAATAATTGTCACTACACAGTATTTTCCATTATCAAATCAATAATTCATATTATCTGAATAATATTATTAGATAACATTATTGGCAATGTCTAGAAAGTTCTGTCTAATGAGAGGTTTGGTCACCTAATTGCGCGCTAATAAGGAGAAATTCTTATTGGAAAGCCCACTCTTTCCTGGGAACTGCTTGGTTGTCAATATTGTGATTCTATAATATTATTTGTGAATAATTAATTATTAATTTATATGATGAGGAAAATATTGATTTTATGTGGATATAGATGGAGAAATTTTTTAATGTGACAATTGTTAAAAATTAATATTTTATCTTTTTCGAATTAAAATAATTCATTTAAATATATTATTTTAATAATATATTAATGATGATATTTTTACATTGAATGTGGGATATATGAGTATATGAGGAGGAAGAATATTTTTGTTGCATTAAATGATTAACACATGTTTTTGTGTGTCAAGTGGACCCCATTTCTTGATCGAAATTTGATTATGCTTTTGTAAAATCGTCTCCGTTTATGGATTTTTGGTCAATTTTGTTTGGAATTTGGAAAACCTTCCTTCTGCAAAGTTGTAAAGAATTGAATTTCCTATAAAAATTCGCAAGATTCGAATTTTCTGATAAAATGCCTATTTATTATGAATTATTGAAGTTCCGAAGTTCCGAAATAATTGATTTTTAGGAGTTTTAGTTAATTATTATGAGAAAAACATTTTTTGTATTTTTTTGGACATCATTAACATGTGTGGCTGGTGTTTTTGACCAAAAGGTGGGCTAAGGAAAATTTGTATAATTATATTAATATTATATTTAATTTTCTGCTTTGGTGTTCTAAGCATTTTTCTATAAATAGGGAGCTTAGGTTAGAATTGAAATCACACCAAAAACTGAAGTTTTCTCTCTATTTCTCTCTCGATATATTGAGCGTATTCTTGTGAGTATACTTTGAGTGTTGCTATACGGCGCAAGTTCAAGTCATAGCCTATATCCGGTGTTTCAACTAAATCTTGTCTTTCGAGGTAAGGGATGTTATTTTATTCAAAAATGATATTATTTCTTCAATATCATTATGCCGAAATATTGGTTTGAAATTTTTATCAAATTTGGAATTTTTCATGTAGATTACTTTATTCATGAAGTTACTATTCACGAAGTTACTATTCAAAGTACTATTCAGTTACTATTCAAGCATGATGATATTTTTGTGAAATTTCTATCTTTTGGTTTCAGAGTTACTATTCACGTATACGGCACTATTGACGTATACGACACTATTCACGAATACGACACTATTCACAAAAAATTAAATTTTCTTTTCTGTGTCCAAGATTGTCTGTTATAGTTCCTATCTTTGATTGGATCTATGCTTTGATCATTCTTGAATTTTACTCCACTCTGATTATTTATGAAGTATTTTTGAACTTGGATTGTTTAAAGTACGAATCCTTAATATTTGTTCTTTTGTTTCACTGGATTCGTTTTCTTTAAAATATTTTTCATCATCCTCAGTCCTAAATGATGATATAACTGAATATCTTTGGCCTGTAGTGCAAAGATGAATGATTTTATAATGAATATCTTTGGCCGTAGTGCAAAGATGAACAGGTGTTTAGATGAACATGACCAACTGATGAATATCTTTGGCCCGTAGTGAAAAGATGAACAGGTGTTGAGATGAACATGACCAACAGATGAATATCTTTGGCCTGTAGTGCAAAGATGACTATTTGATTTATGATTTATATTGATTGATGTTACAGGGACAAAATATAGATGATGGACTTTTAAATTCATGAAAATAGATTTCATTTTCTACTTAACTCTTCTAATGAATTATTGTTTTCGCTGCAGTTGTTGATCTAAAACTTGTTGTCTATTGTATTCTATCAGATTTTTCCCTGTTGAAGACTAAGGATAATTTGTTGTACATTATCTTAGTCATAATATTTTTTTCTGGGCTAGTTGAGCTCACCCTTTTCCTTTTTGTCCATTTTTCTTCTCAGGAGACGAGAATATAGCGGGAACTAGTCGGGGTGTGGAGTAATGGTTCAAGACAGTTGTTTTAGTAGTCCTCACTATTTTGTAAAATAGTGTATCAATAATTGTAATGAGGACTTATTTGAGTATGAATATTGTCTAGAAGACAATATTTGTATTTAAACTCACAGTTTATGTGTTGTCGTATTTTGCACGACAATTGTATTAGTGAAGTTGTAGTTGTTTCTGTACCATGTATTTGGCGAATCACAATGGGTTGGATGGAATGGACCTATTTTGGGGGCGTCACAGTTGGTATTTGAGCTTAGGGATATGATATCTGGCGGAGATCGGGGAATAAAACTAGGAGGGGAGAGACGAGTAAATCATTCGCTAGTGTGTCCTACCTATGCTTATTTGTTGGTCGGTCATAATATAAGGGTATTATGTGATTTGTTAATGAAAGTAGTATGCATACAAGCCAATCATGTTTGATGATAAAGCATATACTTTGTAACAATCTTATTCATTTATTAATAAAAAGTATTAATTTATTAAAGGCTTTTATTATCTACATGATCTTTGTTTTATAATATGTGATAAACCCATAGTTTTAAGCAATGCTTTTAGAATAATGATGATGATCATTCTAATGAGATCTAAATTCTTAGAAAGCTTAAAACTAAAATAGTTCCCAATCGTTGGATTACTAAATTGGGGATTAGTGAATCCGGATAGATTGGTACATACGTTCTTTGCTCATTGGATGAGGATGATTGATCTCATGATCATTTGTGTGGAGACACTAAAGCAAGTATGTAGGTGCTTATTAGAGAATAAGTTCCTTTGAGCGTGGCTCGCTAAGGAATACCTAATGGAGTTTTATTTGCTGTCAATAGGAATTCTGTAGTGATAGTAGTACAAGTAATCCTTGGACTTGAGATCATCATAGTATCTTGTGTATGATGAGTTATACTTTGACTTATTCCTTAAGACCCTTAGGGTATATCAAAGGGTATGCTTGGGTATAATAAGTTATACATGGAGATAATGTATGATCGATAAAGAATCTACCACTTAATAAAAGAAGAGAAATGTCCTATGTGATTCGATAAATGACAACCCAAAGAGTCCTTGGTTACAAGCGAGAATGAAATTAGAAAGGAGTTTCTAATTTGCATTATTTGAGTTCATGCATTTAAGAGTCGAAATACATATAATTAAATAAAATAAGACTCGATAAAGTAATTCCATGTCTTATATTTAATTGGGACATTGTATGGTGGAAGGATTGAATTATGCAGTAACTATTTACTCAAAGGTTCTTTAATGATTAATGTTGAAATCTATATTATCTGGAAAGTCGTTGATCATTGGGAGGCTTATCCATTATCAGAGAATAAATATTATTTAAATAAATTAATTGTTTAATTTATTTATTTAAATAAGATTAGAATTGTTCTAATTGATTTATTCACAACCGGTTTAATATGGAGAACCTAAAGGGTCACACCATAAAAGGAAGAATAATTATTTAAGAAGTTAATGGCATAATCGTAATAATATGTTAAGTATATTTAATTTAATCTATGGTGATAGAATAAATTAAATAGCTTAATATTTATTATTTAATATTTTAGAAATATTAAATATAAATTAATAAGAGAGTCTTATTAATATTATTACAATTATTATTATTTTAATTTCTAAAAAAGTTTAGGAATTAATTTAATATAAGTACTCTCATTTATTCCTAATAAGATTAGGATGTTAAATTAATTAAAAGAGTTTAATTAATTATCCCTAATAAGATTAGGGAGCTTAATTAATTAAAAGAATTAATTAATTAAAACCCAATTCCTTAATTGTTAAGGGGGGTTGCCCACATCTATTAATAAGAGGAGTCTTATTATGGGTAAATGGGTTGTTGACTTTTACAACGTAATAATTCCAATTTGTTGGAGAGTACCCTTTTCTATAGAGATAGGAAAAACTAGGGTTTGAGCCGTAAACACCCATCTTCTTGAATTTTATTCTTCCTTGGTGGATCACCCTCAGAGGCCAAACACATGGGTGGCTAACGTTGATCAAAGGAAGGAACCAAACTGGTGGATTCAAGTTGAAGCGAAAAGATTTGGAGGTGAACTTGCACACGAGGAAGCTTCGATCCTCAAGGGTATGATTTTATTCTTTATCTTTTCGTTTAATTAATAATTATGCATAAAGGATGATCCGGTGTATATGGTTTGTAAATTTTTTTAAACTCGATTTTACACGCTTAGCACTTTTTTATGCTGCAATTTGATTAACGTCATGAATATTACAAACCTAACAGTGGTATCAAAGCCAAACCTTTATGCGAATTATTAATTGTTTTAATTTATATATTGATATGTGTTTAGAACAATTTAATTGGGCATAATTTTATTGTATAAAATTTAAAAAAAAAAAAAAAAAAAAAAAAGGAAAAGCGAAAAGCATTTTAATCAAAAAATGATTTTATTTGAAATCGATATGTTACAGAAAGAAAAAAAACATATACGAATTTAAAAAAAAAAAAATTGTTGCATTCCGATCGAAAAGAAGATATTGACGAGATTTTTTTTTTTTTTTAAATGAAAAGTGTGATGTATTCGGTTAATAAAGGAGCAGAAATATTTTTTTAAAGGCGGTAACATAGGCAATACATATACGGAAACCGATGTCGACAAATAGGATTCCATTAAATTGTTTCATTAACATATGCGGGAGATTTTATTTTTTTTAAAGAGCCACGTCGTGCATTTTTTTTAAGTTCTTTGTTATATTTTTTTTTTTTAACGAGGATTACTAAAGTGTTGAGCGGATTTATATTATATATATATGATATATATATAACGTAATTTATATTATATATATAATATATATATATTAGAAATATTATATATATATTTATATATATATAATATATATATTTTAATAATTTTATAATTAAAATAAAAGTTTATTTTAATCTTAAAATAAAAAGTTTATTTTAATATTAAAATAAAGTAGTTTATTTTAATTTTAAAATTAAATTTCATGCTAACTAATTAGAGTTGGAATTGGATTCCATGATAACTAATTGGAGTTGAAATTGATCTTTCCTTAAATAAAAGAGTTTATTTAGATATGAAATAGGATTTCATATTATTCAAAATAAAAGAGTTTATTTGTGAATAGGAAAGAGAATCCATATTTCTTAAATAAAGGAATTTATTTAGATATGAAATAAGATTTCATATTATTCAAAATAAAAGAGTTTATTTGTGAATAGGAAAGAAAATCCGTGTTTCCTTAAATAAAGGAGTTTATTTAGATATGAAATAAGATTTCATATTATTCAAAATAAAGGAGTTTATTTGTGAATAGGAAAGATAATCCAGTGTTTCCTTTAATAATTTTTTTTTTACATGGAATTGGATTCCATAATTAATTAAAATAAAAGAGTTTATTTTAATTAAAGATTTTTTTTTATATGGAATTGGATTCCATAATTAATTAAAATAAAGGAGTCTATTTTGATTAAAATTTTGATTAAAATAAAATAGTTTATTTTATTCAAAAAATTAGATAAATTAAAATAAAATAGTTTTATTTTGATTTAAATTTGGATTAAAATAAAGGAGTTTATTTTGATTCAAAATTAGATTTTATACTAACTAAATTTGCCCATTAAATGATATCAATATATATATTAAATGTTTATTATTCATGAGATGAATGTTATTTATTGATGCATATGGTGATGTGTATGATAATAAATGGGGTTGATTATGGACCATTGACCCGATGCGATTGGATTTTATTTTAGTTGGATGCATGAATGTATGGGTTTTTATTAAATGGGGTTCTGCGTACCTCGTCTTCTCTAATTTTTCTTAATGTAAATTCTATCTCCTCCTATGTACTTCCCTTATTTTGCGATCAAGGTTTCTATTTATTTTAAAATAGTATTTGTAATAGGAATAGTTAGAATTAATTTTGAAGAATTAGAGATTAAGAAACAAAAGCGCTTGAAGACCCATTTGTAATGGAGCAGGGTTTAAATGTAATAGTTATATTTAAATATTATTTCTTGCACCCCTAGGGTTTGACCTTTTGGTTCACTTGGTGGCTCTAGTGAACCAAACTAGAAAATAAAGTCCATAATCAATCCGGGTAGAATATAGTATTCTATATGTGCATGCTATACTATATATATATTATATATTATGCAAACATGCTTCGCATGTTCATTAATATACGACGTATTTTATATATATATATGTAAATGCTTGCGCTAAACAAGATGAGACAAATTAATAACAAACCCTCAAATTTTATATTAAGTCCTAAGCGTTCAAAGATATTTGGAATATCGAGCGTTAAGCCTTTCTAGCATGATAAAATTAATAGAGTATTAAATATTTAATATGAGTTTGTTGTGTCACCACAAGGCAAGTATTAAGTATTTAAGATGTTAATTTATCACATTTGATGCTTATAAAGAAAATTGAACAATATTGTTTTGTTGTGTCACCACAAGGATGATATTTTTCTTTTTGAATATATGGAGTGCTAGAGTTGGACTTAACTTGGATAATTTTGATTCTGGATGTGCCACCACTTGATCAAAATAATCTAAGAGGCAAAATACAAGGAGTTACATAGTTGATGTAATTGACAAAAGTTGTCTACCTATTTATTTATATATAGTTTGTTGTGTCACCACAAGGCTATATACATTTGAAATGGGATCCTTATTCTCACTAGCAGATCTTTAATTAGATTTTGCCGAACTATATATATTGAGGGTAATATAGTTTGAAGAAAATAGTGGGAGATACCAATTTAAAACAAGACCTAAATTATTTTGGTAATTAATAAAAGAATGTATGTTAAAATGTTGTTAATTACAAATTCATTTACAGAATTTTACAATGTCTAAAATTACTATCACTGCGAAGCATATTAAATGCTAAATTAACCAAACCGAATTAAAGAGATTGGTTAAGGAATTTGAGAATAGTTCTCATAAATTGAAAAGCTATCTTATGTCCTTGTCGCCTATCCTCGCAATGGTTGCGAACAATGCCTACGAGGAAGACATTGCTACTTTTAGAAAGTGGCAAGATGATGCACGATTAGCTCAATGCATCATGCTCGCATCCATGAGTAATATGAGCTTGACGTCGGCGATGAAACTATGGATGCTCTCTACTATATTCCCGCACATCAAGTAGTTGATGGTGAGGAAAGTAGGGACCGATAGATATCGGATATCTAAGGAGCTCTTCCGATCTAGAATGCACCAATGACACTACTACAAGATCTGAGATAAAAGTTCTTAACATGATCAATTTGATTGATCGATTAGGACAACTGGTTTTGTCATGGATGGAGAGTTGAGCCAAGATTTGATCTTGCACTCACTCCCGGACTCCTTTCACAATTGTTGTGAATTTTCATATAAACAAGCTAGATATCGGTCGGCCATTGATTTGCTTAACATATTGAAAAATGTTGAGAGTCACTTTCCAACCAAGAAAGACCAAGTCTTCTTGGTAGGGGCCAAAGGATCTTCCGAAAAGAAGAAGCGATTCAAAGAAGGTAAATAGAAAGGCGTAAATAAAGGATAATAAGAGCAAAAGCGTCACGGATAGCAAAGGAGTTTGCTTCCACCGCAATAAGCTTTGGACCTTTGGAAAGAAAGCTGCGAAGAAGCATCTTGCAGAGGCTAACCAAAGAAGCTTAGTGAAGTTTGGATTCATAATCGATTTTGTTCATGATTGAAATAAATTTTTCTTTAAGTCAAGGTTCTACTTGGGTATTGGATACCGACTTTGGTTATCATAAATATAGATTTATGAAGGGACCAAGCAGAAGTAGAAAGTTAAAAAGGATAAGTAATCCTATGTGTGGGAAATGAAGCAAAGGTTGCTGTACATTAGCCATAGAAACTTATAGTTTAGCAATGCCTACGGGAAAATCTATTAAGTCAATAAGTTGTTATTGTATTCCAGGTTCTTGTTAAAATATTATTTCCATTTTATTGTTGGACAATGAAATTTTTGGTATTATAATTAAGAACAATTGTTGTTCTATTTATAATAATAATGTTTTGTATAGAACTGGAATATTACTTAATGGATTTTGTATACTTGACTTATATGAAAATAATTTTGCATATTGAACAAATTAGTATAAGAAAAGGAGATGATCATTCAAAGAGTTGAATGTATGTATTTGCTGAAATACAAGTATGAATTATTTGAAAGGTTCAAATAATTCAGAAGTGAAACAAATTGACAAAGTATTAAGATTCTTTGATTAGATCAAGGAATAAATACTTGTGCAATAAGTTTCTAGATCATCTCAAATGGTTTTTCTCATAATGGACACATCGATACGCAATAATTGATTGATGTATCCGAAAGAAAAATCGTACCTATTTGAACATGGTGCGATCCATAATGATTTTACCGAGCATTTCGGTATCCTTACGGGATAATGTCCTAGAAATGGTACGCATATCTACGAAAAGGTAACCTCAAAATCCGGCCCCAAGACTCCATAAAAGTTATGGGCGGGAGGATTCTAATCTTAAGTATGTTAAGATAAGGGGTTGTCCAACTTATGTGAAAAGGTTTTAAAGGATAAGCTTGGGACAAAATTTGACAAATCTGATTTGTGGGACATCCTAAAGTAAGTTTAGGGTATATGTTCTATAATCGCTTAGCAAAAGGTGTTTATTATTGAAACACACGCCTTTTAAGATAAATGTGTTTATCATTGAAGGGCTAGTGGGAGGATAATAGATCTTGAAAAGTTCAAGAACCACAAAACACTATAAGTCAAATAAGAGGAACACGTAGATAAACCTATTGTACCACAAGATAATCGTAAATCGGAATAGTAAGAAGATACCGGGAGGTATGGATTCATCATGGATGATGATGATGAGATACACATCATAGAAGATGATGATCCGATTACATACGATGAGGTAAGAGTTTAGTGTGTACAAAAGGGTTGATGGGAGCGTCGTGAAATTTCTAGTATTATATGTTGATATACTACGGATGAGGAATAACATACCAATGCTACAATCAGTAAAGATAAAGTTGTCTAAACATTCCTCCATGAATGATTTGGAAGAGTATCTTAGTTGGGGATATAAATCTATATAGATAGATTTAAAAGGATGCTCGACTTAACCCAAGGAACGTATATTCATTTGATGCTAAAGTCGCGTTTAGCATGGCAAACTCAAGAGATGTCTCATGTCGATGAGCTATGTGACGCGCTCCCAAAATTAGGTATCGTCACCCATCTTGGGTGCGCCACTTACATGGTACATAAATTCAAATACAACTTACTAATATAAGCTGTAGGTATGCAATACGACATAAAATATGTGAGTTTGAATACAAATATTGTCTACTAGATATTATACAAACTCAAAAGGAGTCCTCATTACAACTATTATCACCTTTATTTCACGAATAGTGAGGACTACTAATGCTATCCTCGGACCATTACTCCGTTCCCAGACTCGTCCGGCTATGTTCTCATTTCAAGAAGAGAACGGTGAAAGAAAGGGTGAGCTCAACTAGCCCGATGAAATATTATGACTAAGATAATGCGAGAATAAATTATCATTAGCCTTCACTTGATGTTAAAGCGATAAAATACAATAGACAAACAGTTTAAGCTGCGGTGGAATAAGCAATCCATTAAAAGAGTCGAGTAGAGAATAAAGTCTACTATCTTTTAGGTTTTAAAGGTTTTCATCAATTTTATCATTTGAGACTCGACAATAATAAACCACCACATCTAATCATCCACTGTACCACGGTCGAGGATTTTCATCAAATTATCAATGGTCATGACTATACCAAATCACCCCCGGTCATAATCATACCAAAAACTATCCATCATCATTGCATTACAGCCAACGAGGACTTTTGTCACATCATTTATATCAAGTCATGATTATACCGAATGATCCACGGTCATAATCATACTAAGTTCATCTATGCACGTAAGCAAAGATAACATAATATAACATGAGGATGATGACAATGACATAGTAATTCAATAAAACAAGTTCAAGAATTATTTAATCCATGAATTATTAACGTCAAATTGTCAACATGATCTTTGTTTTTAGTAGAGTAAAATTCAATAATGATCGGAAGAATATTTTCATGAAAAGATCTTTGGATGAAAGCGCAAATATCGAGGATATTCTACTAATTTCATGGAGTATAGAAGTCAAAGTTTTAACCAATTTGGGTATAATAAAGAATGGAATAACAAAAGAAATCACCATGCATGCGGTGCTTAGCATAGAGCGAGTTATTCAGCGAGAATAATAATAACGGAACGGTCGGTGAAATTCACTGCAAGCGGGATGTTCAATGAGAATAATAAAGATGGAACGGATCCGGTGTAAAACACACGAGATAGGATATTCCAGCAGAATGATAAAAGGCGGAACCGTGTCGGTGTAAAACACCTGAGCGAGGATGTTCCAGCGAGAATAATAAAAAGCGGAACGGTCAGATTGTAAAACCTGCAGCAGGATGTTCCAATGCGAAGAATATCACCAAGTATAGGGTAAAGCCACATTATACGAGTTATTCCAATGAATAATAAGCAATGGAATAACATAAGGATTTCACCAAGTATAGGTATATCTGGCGTACTCTGAGTTATGTATATAGGGTATGCCACTTTTACGAGTTATTCCAAGCAGAATAATAGTGAATGGAATAATGAAGTTCTCTTCAAGAAGAAAAGAATAACACCCTTACCGTAAAAAGAACTGAATATAGAAGTAGTGAAGTAGCGAGAATACTCTTCTTCTTTCTATAATTTTCTCTCTATAGCTTCTCTCTATAATTTCTCTCTCTAGAGTTTCAATGAATTCGTAAGAAAATAATGAAGGAATGAGCTTATTTATAGGAAAATGGAATGCATAGTAACTAATCCATGAGCACGGTCCAGATTGATTTACTTTAATCGACGGTCCATATTTAAAGAAAAATCTTTTAAATAAAATATAATATATTCTATTTATATAAAAATATTTTACTACAAAACACTATGCAATACTATGCAAAAACACTATGCAAAAAACACTATGCAACACTATCGTAATAAAATATAATATATTCTATTTATAGAATAACTTTAATAAAGTATTCTATTTTATATAAAAGATGTTTACATTTTATTACGTTAATAATACGAATAAAACAAAAGCGTCATTATCGCTATAATAATTCATATTATTAATCGACAATAATGGAATCAAAATGAGTAACTTCTCACATAAGCATCGATAATTAATCTGTAGTGTGCTACTATGCAACCACACTTATTCTTGTACTTTTACTCCGAAGGTAGTTCAAGCAAGAATTACGGTAAAACTTCGCCGTTATTTCAATAAAATATTTTTGTCGTTTTCTCAATCAAATGACAATAATTACATTGTAGGTCCACCAATGATTGAGTAGTTTGTCGAATATTCCTGCTAAACCAAATATTCCCCACCAATCGAATATAATATAACCACTTGCATACTTTGTAAAATTTATAAATACTACCCTGACTATAATATTATCTCAAATTCACACCATAATATTATTAAAAATTATTTTGACAAAATTTAAATCTTTATTGATAAAATCTGGGGTCTCACAATCTCCCCTCCTTATGGAATTTAAGCCCTCGAAATTAGAGTGCGATACTGTATGATAAAGAGATGAGAATACCTTGAATACCTTTATCATTGAAAACATTAAATTCATTTTTGCAATCAGGCCAAAAATATTCATTAACAATTCATCTTGCACTACACGGGCCAAAGATATACAAGCTAAAACCAATAATCTTTGAGACTCGACTTAATAGTATCACAACCATGAATTATCCATGCACCTTCGGCTAAGGATATTTCGTGTTTTCAATTCTGCCATGATTATCTTAGAATAATCCGTGGTCATAATCATACCAAGTCTATCAATGCACTACTGACCAAAGATGACTTTTACCACATCAATGAATTAATATTTCATTCTTTGAGACTCACTCAATAATTAATCCATATCATCGAATCATCCACGCACTACGCGAAGCCAAGGATATTCATTAGTATCACGACCACAAATTATCCATGCACTACTGACCAAAGATAATCGTGTATTCATTAGTATCACGACCACAAATTATCCATGCACTACGGCTTAAAGATAATTGTGTTTTCAATTCTGATTATGATTATAGAATGATCCCCGGTTATAATCATACCAAGTCCATCTATGCTTTCTACAGAATACGAGATGACTTTAAAAAAATATAAACATGAGGATAATGATATAAAGAATCAATCAAATAAGATAAAGGATAAATATTAAACATTTATAATATAATTTATCCGAGATTCAAGAATATCCCATGTTATCAATCACTTAATAATCTCATAATCTAATATCATTAATATTATACCAATATTTTAATCACTTCTTAAATTTATAAACAATTTATCTCAATTGTTTACGCTTTACCATATAATGCATTTCATCATTCAAAATGCCATACTCATAAAATATCATCACCAATTATCAAATCCTCATCAAAAAAAATATGCATATACTACTATATAGGATTTTCTAGCCATAAAATCCTATTTTCAACTTTGTTACTTCACATAACATATTTAACTCATATGTTCATAACTAAACTATTTTCATGAAAAATACCAAATCAGTCCCAAAAATATTTCTTTTCTGGGATTTAGCATAATATAGTCCCATAATGAAAATATATTTTTCTCGGAATTTTAAAATTCATTTACTATTTTTTAAAAATCAATTTCTAATTAATTCCTTAAGAAATTAGCTACCTCAAGTTTAACTCCAAAATTCCCAAATCTTGGCAGGACCTTACACATGTTAACGTGAGCTTCTAGTTTAAATTTCATGGTCGCCGGAGTTATAGAACTCGGTTTATAATTTTAAATCGGAAAAACCTAAATATTGAAATAGTCATAACTTGCTCATTTTAAGTCGAGAATGAGCTCATTTTTGGACAGGAGATACTTTATACCATATACCTTCATGTCCCAAAAGGCCAGAATTTTTCTCATAATTTAAGTGGCCGAAACAGCCCTTAAAGTTTCTGGGCAGTAGCATTTTCGAAATTTACAGCTTTGGCCTCCTTTGCTAAAATCAGTCCACACAAAAATCTACAACACCTTTTCCAGTAATTCCACTTGGATTAGTTAGGTAACTCATAGATCTAACTCTAGGATTTGACCACATTCAAAATTCAAAATATAATAGGAGATATGGTCAATTGAATTTCATGTTACGTTTTTTCACCAAAATCGATTTTCAACTCTTTGTGATTTCAAAGAAACTTTCATGTTTTCACATACTAACCAACATAACTCATTATAACACTTACTAATACCACGTATACCCATGATTTTCATTAGTCCAATGCTTTTATTATGACTTTCATCATAATCCACGTAAATGCAGATCCTTTTAGTTGAAGAAATATTTGAGGGTTTAAGAAATGGGTTTTTTGTATCTTTGGGTTGATACAAAATTCGATTTCACGCTCTAAGTAGGCTAAGAAGTCTTCAAGAATACGTCGGAAATTTATTAATAATAGAAATATCATTCAAAGCTGTGACTCTCATCCAAGACTTGGATAATACGTCACATTGATACCAACTGTGACTTCTATCCCTTAACCTAGATAGCACCTCACAATGATACCTATAAACTTGCCATCTTCATTCACGATGTTGTCTCTGAAAGTCCGGCTTCGGTGCATTCCACACAAGGAAGTCAACAACGAAAGGTTCGGGGCTCTTTACTTATGGCTTGATATGACAATGATTAATTTTAGGTTTTGGTTACTTTGAATTAGGTATATGAGGTTGTTATAAATATAAAAGCTAACAACCTTACGAAAAGCATGATGAGTAGTTAACCAATTGATTCCTAAAAATCACATCAAAGGCAAGTATTTTCAAAAAGATAAAATCGGCGAATGTAGCGTGAAAATGTTTATTTGAAACAACAAGATTAATAAATAGTGGAGGTAATGAAGGTTTCTCCCAACGAAGTTTCAATAGATAAATCAAAGTCTAATTTTTTTTTTTGAGTCAAATTTAAACATTGAACACCACTAGGTAGAATAAAAAAGTGGGTAGAACTTGTATTGAATAAAGTATAGACTTCGTGAATAATTAATTTACCCGTAATAACTTCTTCGGTTTCTCGACAAAGCGCTCGCTCGCTTAAATTACGAGAGTTTGACTTTACTATAGGGTACATTCCACCCTTAAATGCTTCTTCACATTTCGATCCATGATTTGAATCATTATTCTCCGATCCATATCGAATTCGGGTTGACCCGCTATACAGGTAATTTGAATTCGATGTTGGTTCTCCCAATTCTTGTCCAAAAGCAAAGTCCATTTCATCTATTTTGGCTTTATTGGATGGACGTCTTTTCTACACTATCAAAGCGTTGTGCGACTTTTACCCATGCATCGTCTATTCTCCTTCGTTCGGTTGTTTCTTCTTTCAATTGATCTTTGATTTTAAATTCTCGATTCCAACTTTAATATCTTACACCCCGCCAAAGCGTGATTTTGTTCGAGCATCACATATCGGGTAACCCAATTTTGAATTGTTGTATCCCTTTGTTTCACAACCGTTTGCCGTTCTTCAACTCTGTTCTTCTAGCTCACGAACACGATTTTGTAATTCTAAGTTTTGATCATAAATTTCTTCTAACCAATTCTCCTCGGGTTCCTCTTCTTCCTCTTCTTCCTCACTTTGTTGCTACCTCTGCAACTAGCTCCGGGTGCAACAATTAGTTCTTCATTTACTACGTGGATATCTCTAATTTGTTCCTCGTGACCTTTGCATTAACGCGATTAGTGATTAAAGGTGTCATAGCTGGTCACATTCACTCCATTGTGAATATTTTCACCGCCATTTCCAAACACCGCCACAACTGAGGGTTAATTAATATGTCAAATATTATCCTATACTACCGAGACCAATTAAATACCAAATAAACTTGGGTAGGTCATACTAGCGAAGGAATTTCGATCTCTCCCTCCTAGTTCTTATCTCACATCTTAGCTGGGGATCATATCCTAAGCTCGATACCAAGTTGTGACGCCCCCAAAATTAGGTATACGTCACCCATCTTGGGTCGCCACTTACATGGTACATAAATTCAAATACAACTTACTAATATAAGCGTACGTATACAATACGACATAAAGCGTGAGTTTGAATACAAATATTGTCTACTAGATATTATACAAACTCAAAAGGAGTCCTCATTACAACTATTATCACACTATTTCACGAGAATAGTGAGGACTACTAATGCTATCCTGCGGACCATTACTCCAGTTCCCAGGCTAAGTCCCGGCTATGTTCATTTTCAAGAGAACGGTGAAAGAAAAGGGTGAGCTCAACTAGCCCGATGAAATATTATGACTAAGATAATGCGAATAAATTATCATTAGCCTTCAACAGATGTTAAGCGATAAAATACAATAGACAAAGCAGTTTAAGCTGCGGTGAATAAGCAATCCATTAAAAGAGTCAAGTAGAGAATAAAGTCTACTATCTTTTAGGTTTTAAAAGGTTTTCATCAATTTTTATCATTTGAGACTCGACAATAATAAACCACCACATCTAATCATCCACGTACCACGGTCGAGGATTTTCATCAAATTATCAATGGTGGTGACTATCCGAATCACCCACAGTCGTAATCATACCAAAAACTATCCATCAACGCATTACAGGCCAGCTTTGAGGACTTTTTGTCACATCATTTATATCAAGTCGTGATTATAAGAATGATCACAGTCATAATCATACTAAGTTCATCTATGCTTACGTAAGCCGAAGATAACATAATATAACATGAGGATGATGACAATGACATAGTAATTCAATAAAACAAGTTCAAGAATTATTTAATCCATGAATTATTAACGTCCAAATTGTCAACATGACATTTGTTTCAGAGAGTAAAATTCAATAATGATCGGAAGAATATTTTCATGAAAAGATCTTTGGATGAAACGCAAATATCAAGGATATTCTACTAATTTCATGGAGTATAGAAGTCAAAGTTTTAACCATTTGGGTATAATAAAGAATGGAATAACAAAAGAAATCACCATGCATGCGGTGCTTGCATGAGGCGAGTTATTCAACAGAATAATAATAACGGAACCGAAGTCGGGTGAAATTCACAAGCGAGGATGTTCCAACAGAATAATAAAGATGGAACCGGATCCGGTGTAAAAAACAGATAGGATATTCAGCGAGAATGATAAAGGCGGAACCGGTCCAGGTGTAAAAACACATGATGAGGATGTTCCAACAGAATAATAAAAAAGCGGAACCCAGTCGGTGTAAAACACACGAACGAGGATGTTCCAATGTAAGAATATCACCAGTATAGGTAAATCGCGTATACTGAGTTATTCCAATGGAATAATAAGCAATGGAATAACATAAAGATTTCACCAAGTATAGGGTATGCAGCGTATCTGAGGTTATGTATAGGGTATGCCACTTTTACGAGTTATTCCAATGAATAATAGTGAATGGAATAATGAAGTTCTCTTCAAGAAGAAAGAATAACACCCACTAAGTAAAAAGAACTGAATATAGAAGTAGTGAAGTAGGCGAATACTCTTCTTCTTTCTATAATTTTCTCTCTATAGCTTCTCTCTATAATTTCTCTCTCTAGAGTTCAATGAATTCGTAAGAAAATAATGAAGGAATGAGCTTCTATTTATAGGAAAATGGAATGCATAAGAACTAATCCATGAGCGGTCCAGATTGATTTACTTTAACTCGACGGTCCATATTTAAAGAAAAATCTTTTAAATAAAATATAATATATTCTATTTATATAAAAATATTTTTACTATGCAAACACTTTATGCAATACTATGCAAAACACTATGCAAAACACTATACAACACTATGCATAATAAAATATAATATATTCTATTTATAGAATAACTTTAATAAAGTATTCTATTTTATATAAAAAGATGTTTACATTTTATTACGTTAATAATACGAATAAAACAAAAGCGTCATTATCATTATAATAATTCATATTATTAATCGGCAATAATGGAATCAAACCGAGTAACTTCTCACATAAGCATCAATAATTATCACTGGTAGTGTGCTACTACGCAACCACACTTATTCTTTGTACTTTTACTACCGAGTAGTTCAACGGTAACTACGCAGTAAAACTCCGCCGTTATTTCAATAAAATATTTTTGTCGTTTTCTCAATCAATCCGATAATTACATTATTAGGGTCCACCAATGATTGAGTAGTTATGCGAATATTCCTCGCTAAAATAGGAATATTCCCAACCAATCGAATATAATATAACCACTTGCATACTTTGTAAAATTTATAAATACTACCCACAACTATAATATTATCTCAAATTCACACCATAATATTATTAAAAATTATTTTGACAAAATTTAAATCTTTATTGATAAAATCGGGGTCTCACAAGCTATGAGTGTATCTCTCTTAATAGTCCCCACAGACTCCTAAAAGAGAGAGATCTATGAGTGACTATCGTGTATCTGATGAAATATACGAGACACGATGTTGATCGAGTCATAATGCGGAGAAGTTCACTATGAGGTTAGTGAAAAACATCTTAAAGTGCTTAGCTAGGCACTAAGGATGTGATCATATTCATAGTGGGTCTAAATTAAAACTAGAGGGCTTAATGAGACTCAAGTTTTTGAAGACGGAACCGAGGCGACAGCAGAAAAATCCACTTTAAGGTAAAGGCTACTCGAGCAGTGGTGCAGTTGAATTGGAAAGGTTCCAAACAATGAAAGAGTTCTTTGGTTTAGTAATAAAGACAAAGTATATAGCTATAAATGAAGCTTCAAGTTGATTGTTTGGATTAAAGTTCATTCTGTAACTAGGAATAGTTCTAAGTCTCATCTTGGATCTAAACATGTGTTGTGGCACTTTCATTTGATTATTAGAATCATTGAAAGATGGGAAATCACTATAGAGATAGTGGACTCTCATGAACAACATTACATATCCATTAACTAAAAGCTTATCCAACAATGAGGATAATCGTCACTTAGAGAAGAAGAGTATGAGATACCATGACGATTGGCTTTAGTGCAAGTGGGAGATTGAAAGTAGTATGCATACAAAGCCCAATCATGTTTGATGATAAAGCATATACTTTGTAACAATTTTATTCATTTATTAATAAAAAGTATTAATTTATTAAAGGCTTTTATTATCTACATGATCTTTGTTTTATAATATGTGATAAACCCATAGTTTTAAGCAATGCTTTTAGAATAATGATGATGATCATTCTAATGAGATCTAAATTCTTAGAAAGCTTAAAAACTAAAATAGTTCCCAATCATTGGATTACTAAATTGGGGATTAGTGAATCCGGATAGATTGGTACATACGTTGCTTGCTCGTTGGATGAGGATGATTGATCTCATGATCATTTGTGTGGAGACACTAAAGCAAGTATGTAGGTGCTTATTAGAGAATAAGTTCTTTCGAACGTGGCTCGCTAAGGAATACCTAATGGAGTTTTATTTGCTGTCAATAGGAATTTCTGTAGTGATAGTAGTACAAGTAATCCTTGGACTTGAGATCATCATAGTATCTTGTGTATGATAGAGTTATACTTTGACTTATTCCTTAAGACCCTTAGGGTATATCAAAGGGTATGCTTGGGTATAATAAGTTATGCATGGAGATAATGTATGATCAATAAAGAATCTACCACTTCTAATAAAAGAAGAGAAATGTCTATGTGATTCGATAAATGACAACCCAAGAGTCCCTTGGCGGTAGAATGAAATTAGAAAGGAGTTTCTAATTTGCATTATTTGAGTTGTGCATTTAAGAGTCGAAATACATATAATTAAATAAAATAAGACTTGTGAGTAATTCCATGTCTTATATTTAATTGGGACATTGTATGGTGGAAGGATTGAATTATGCGGTAACTATTTACTCAAAGGTTCTTTAATGATTAATGTTGAAATCTATATTATCCGGAAAGTCGTTGATCATAGCTAGGGAGGCTTATCCCATTATTGTAGAATAAATATTATTTAAATAAATTAATTGTTTAATTTATTTATTTAAATAAGATTAAATTGTTCTAATTGATTTATTCACAACTTAGGTTTAATATGGAGAACACAAAAAGGTCACACCATAAAAGGAAGAATAATTATTTAAGAAGTTAATGGCATAATCGTAATAATATATTAAGTATATTTAATTTAATCTATGGTGATAGAATAAATTAAATAGCTTAATATTATTATTTAATATTTTAGAAATATTAAATATAAATTAATAAGAGGAGTCTTATTAATATTATTACAATTATTATTATTTTAATTTCTAAAAAGTTTAGGAATTAATTTAATATAAGTACTCTCATTTATTCCTAATAAGATTAGGATGTTAAATTAATTAAAAGAGTTTAATTAATTATCCCTAATAAGATTAGGGAGCTTAATTAATTAAAAGAATTAATTAATTAAAACTCAATTCCTTAATTGTTAAGGGGGGTTGCCCACATCTATTAATAAGAGGAGTCTTATTATGGGTAAATGGGTTGTTGACTTTTACAACGTAATAATTCCAATTTGTTGGAGAGTACCCTTTTTCTATAGAGATAGAAAAAACTAGGGTTTGAGCCATAAACACCCATCTTCTTGAATTTTATTCTTCCTTGGTGGATCACCTCTAGAAGCCAAACACATGGGTGGCTAACGTTGATCAAAGGAAGGAACCAAACCCGGTGGATTCAAGTTGAACGCGAAAAGGATTGGAGGTGAACTTGTACCTGAGGAAGCTCGATCCTCAAGGGTATGATTTTATTCTTTATCTTTTCGTTTAATTAATAATTATGCATAAAGGATGATCCGGGTATATGGTTTGTAAATTTTTTTTAAACTCTGATTTTACACGCTTCCGCACTTTTTATGCAATTTGATTGCGCCCATGAATATTACAAACCTAACAGTTAATTTGTTTAATTAACCCTTGTTTTATGGTAATATTTAAAGAATGTCGACTGAGAATGTTAACAGTGGAGTAAATGAGACCGTGGAGACACCTTTGCTCCCCAATGAGGAGAACGTGCAACAGGCTGGCAATGTTCCTCTTGTGAACAACACCACTGAGCAGATGACGAACGATGGTATGTTTTAGTTATGGAAAGGACGGTCATATAGCTCGAGTTTGTCCTGTAGCGAAACCAAGTCCAGCGGGGATGGTGACTCCAAAGGCTGTCCCGGACAAGTCAAAGTCATCGGTTCTTGGAAGAGCATTTTTCGTGACTTCTAAAAAAAGCGAGTAACCCGAACGAATTTATCACGGGTTAGTTAATTATAAATTTTTGCGAAGTTTATACCTTACTCGATATCGGTTCTACCCATTCTTTTATCTCTCTTATTTGCGCTCAACGTTTAAATTTGACTCCGGAGAGATTAGACTTTGACTTATTTGTTGAAACTCCGTTAGGAGAAACTTTCGTTACATCCGTTGTTTATAAATCTTGTTTGATCCAAGTTGGCACCATCACATTACATGTTGACCTTATTTCTTTAAAAATTCTTGCATTTGATGTGTCCTTAGGGATTGATTGGTCAACCACTCATCATGATAAAATTGATTGCTTTTGTAAGGTTTTTAGTTTTCATATTCCTAAACAACCTGTTATTCAAATTTAAGCAACCAAACCATTGAAGTCAAACTCTTTTATATCAAGCCGTAAAGTCATTCATTTATTGAAAAACGGATGTCAAGCTTTCTTAGCCATGTTATGGACTTGAACAAAAATACGTCAGATTTAAATGATATTTCTGTTGTTAGTAAATTTCCTGACGTATTTCCTGAAAAAATTTCCTGGCCTACTCCCAGAGCGTGATATTGAATTTTGTATCGACTTTGAACCCGGTACAAAACCCATTTCTAAAATCTCATTTAGAATGGCTCCTATTGAACTTCAGGAGTTAAAAACCTAACTACAGGAGTTGGTACCTTAGCCTCTATCTGGTGACTTCCTTTGTGGAATGCACCGAAACCAGACTCTCCGTAAGGGACACCATATTCGTGCAATAGTAAACTGATAGGTGTCATTGTGACGTGCTATCCAAGATTGGGATATGAGTCATAGTTGAGAACAACCTAAGTCGGTAATTGAAATACGTAGCTTTCTATGCTTAGTTGGTTATTATCGAAGATTTTGTGGAAAGATTTTCTTGAATCGCTACTCTATTAACTCAGCTGACTCGAAAAGATAAAAAATTCGAATGGAGTGAGGAATGTAGAACTTAACACGCGGCAACGACGTTGGCTCGAGCTGTTGAAAGATTACGGCCATACCATTCAATACCATCCTGGAAAAAATAATGAACATGGTAACTGACGCGTTGAGTAAAAGATCGTATGCGTTTACGAGTGCGATATTGTTAACACAAAGACCCATTTCATATAACTTACAAATGATAGATATAGAGTTAAAGACTCTAGGGACTCACGTGATGATATACAAGTAGAACCGACTTTAATCGATAAAGTTAAAAACGTTCAAGCTACACACCGGAGCTGATGAATATGAAGGAGGTACAAGAAGTTGTTATTCCAAAAGTGAGAATTGGCGATGTGAGGAAAGCTCAAACCTTCGATTTATTAGTCCATTTTAAATTCTCGATCGAATAGGAACTGTGGCCTATAGACTCGTTTTACCGCCAAGTATGACGCGTGTTCATAACGTTTTTCACGTATCGATGTTACGTAAATATGTGGACGACCCGAACCACATTATTGAGTTAGAACCGGATGAGATAGCCAAAGATTTAACGTACGAGGAGGTACCAGTCAAGATCTTGGATATGAAGGAGCATGTCCTACGCACGTCAATTTCGAGGACGAAATTTCATAAGGAGGGGAGGTTGTAAGACCCCAACTTTTTATAAATAAAGATTTAATTTCTCTAATTATTATTTTGAAATAGTAAGGGGTTGATTTGATTAATGTGGTTAGTTTTGGGTAAAATGAGCAAATATTTTAAATAAGCAAGTGGTTATAAAATATTCATTGTTGTCGGGGAGTATTCGTTTGGTCGTGGAATATTCTTCTTTGTGGGAATATTAACGACGACTAGTATGACCTTGATATGTGTGAGCCCATAACGAAAAGCGATTGGATGAAGAAAACGACAAGTATAAGTTGTTTATAAATAATTGGTGAAGTTGTTACCAGATAATACTATTGGAATACCCGGTGGTTAAAACACAAGAATACGCGTTGTTGCGACAAAGAGTACACCAGATTGCACCAATTATTGATTCTTAAGTAAGAAGGCACTACTCAATAATTGTTACAGTAATTACTGTTCAGTATTTTATTTAATTGATTCAATAATTGCTGCGTTGATATATTTTATATTACTGTTGTTTCAATAATTGTCACTACACAGTATTTTCCATTATCAAATCAATAATTCATATTATCTGAATAATATTATTAGATAACATTATTGGCAATGTCTAGAAAGTTCTGTCTAAGGAGAGGTTTGGTCACCTAATTGCGCGCTAATAAGGAGAAATTCTTATTGGAAAGCCCCCTCTTTCCTGGGAACTGCTTGGTTGTCAATATTGTGATTCTATAATATTATTTGTGAATAATTAATTATTGATTTATATGATGAGGAAAATATTGATTTTATGTGGATATAGATGGAGAAATTTTTTAATGTGACAATTGTTAAAAATTAATATTTTATCTTTTTTTGATAAAATAATTCATTTAAATATATTATTTTAATAATATATTAATGATGATATTTTTACATTGAATGTGGGATATATGAGTATATGAGGAGGAAGAATATTTTTGTTGCATTAAATGATTAACACATGTTTTGTGTGTCGGTGGACCCCATTTCTTGACTGAAATTTGATTATAGCTTGTAAAATCGTCTGTTTATGGATTTCGGTCAATTTCTATTTGGAATTTGGAAAACCTTCCTTCTGTAAAGTTGTAGAGAATTTAATTTCCTATAAAATGCCACGAGAGTCGAATTTTCTGATAAAAGGCTATTTATTATGAATTATTGAAGTTCCGAAGTTCCGAAATAATTGATTTTTGGGAGTTTTAGTTAATTATTATGAGAAAAACGTTTTTTGTATTTTTTTGGACATCATTAACATGTGTGGCTGGTGTTTTTGACCAAAAGGTGGGATAAGAAAAATTTGTATAATTATATTAATATTATATTTAATTTTCTGCTTTGGTGTTCTGAGCATTTTCCTATAAATAGGGAGCTTAGGTTAGAATTGAAAATCACACCGTAAACTCAAGTTTTCTCTATTTTCTCTCGATATATCGAGCGTATTCTTGTGAGTATACTTTGAGTGTTGCTATCTACGTAAGTTCAAGTCATAGCCTATATCCAGGTGTTTCAACTAGAAATCTTGTCTTTCGAGGTAAGAGATGTTATTTTATTCAAAAACATATTATTTCTTCAATATCATTATGCCGAAATATTGGTTGGAATTTTTATCAAATTTGGAAATTTTCATGTCTGGGGTTACTTATTCATGAGTTACTTATTCACGAGTTACTATTCATGAGTTACTATTCACGCAGTACTATTCACGAAGCGTGATGATGTTTTGTGAAATTTCTATCTTTTGGTGTAGAGTTACTATTCACGTATACGGTACTATTCACGTATACGATACTATTCACGAATACGACACTATATACAGAAAATTTAAATTTTCTTTTCTGTGTCCAAGATTGTTTGTTATAGTTCCTATCTTTGATTGGATTTATGTTTTGATCATTCTTGAATTTTACTCCACTCTGATTATTTATGAAGTATTTTTGAACTTGGATTGTTTAAAGTACGAATCCTTAATATTTGTTCTTTTGTTTCACTGAATTCGTTTTCTTTAAAATATTTTTCATCATCCTCAGTCCTAAATGATGATATAACTGAATATCTTTGGCCTATAGTTTAAAGATGAATGATTTTATAATGAATATCTTTGGCCGTAGTGCAAAGATGAACAGGTGTTTAGATGAACATGACCAACTGATGAATATATTTGGCCCGTAGTGCAAAGATGAACAGGTGTTGAGATGAACATGATCAACAGATGAATATCTTTGGCCTGTAGTGCAAAGATAACTATTTGATTTATGATGTATATTGATTGATGTTACAGGGATAAAATATCGATGATGGACTTTTAAATTCATGATAGTAGATATCATTTTCTACTTAACTCTTCTAATGAATTATTGTTTCTGCTATAGTTGTTGATCTAAAACTTGTTGTCTATTGTATTCTATCAGATTTTTCCCTGTTGAAGACCAAGGATAATTTGTTGTACATTATCTTAGTCATAATATTCTTTACTGGGCTAGTTGAGCTCACCCTTTTCCTTTTTGTCCATTTTTCTTCTCAGGAGACAAGAATATAGTGGAAACTAGTCGGGGTGTGGAGTAATGGTTCAAGACAGTTATTTTAGTAGTCCTCACTATTTTGTAAAATAGCGTATCAATAATTGTAATGAGGACTTATTTGAGTGTGAATATTGTCTAGAAGATAATATTTGTATTTAAATTCACAGTTTATGTGTTGTCGTATTTTGTACGACAATTGTATTAGTGAAGTTGTAGTTGTTTCTGTACCATGTATTTGGCGACTCAGAATGGGTTGGATGGAATGGACCTATTTTGGGGCGTCACAGTAAAGATATTGGGCTACCAAAGAAAGGCTATACAAACGGCCCAAAAGGGTGACTAGCGGTACATATGTAAAGGTGAGATTAGGCTCATATGTCAGCTATCAAAGATGGCCTAAGTCACCTACTAAGGTCTAAAGTCCTTCAGTTCAAGCAATATTAGGAATCCTTCAAAAGAGATTACATTTCATGGACATACCTTTCTAGTGTTCAATCAAAACAAAGAATAATGAAACTACTCAATAAAATACACTTAAAAAAAATAGAGCTGATGTAAAAATCCTCAAATTGGATGATTGGTTCAACTCTCACAGGTTACTTGGTCTTTGTATTCAAGTTTTTTAAGAAATTTTAAGTTATACTCGCTCATTCATCTAGTCATGCATTTGTTATCTTATGTGCTCAAATAAAACGAAGATCGGAGATCATACAAATTTCACTTAATAATGATAGTATATGAACTAAGCATGCACATGTAAAGCATTAAGACGAATGCGTCATCGTTATTGCATCAGCTAGACAAAGGTAAACTCCATATCAGCTCAAGAACCATTGCATATTTTATTATATTTTTTTGTTTTTTTAAAGAAAATAAATTATTTTGCTCATATCCTAACAATGTGACATCTGTGAAGTGCATGGAATAATAAGGCAAATAAATCCCACCCCCCAACTTAAATCTTACATTGTCCGCAATGTATAAAGATAATTGTACAATGTAAGATTTAAGTTGGGGGCTGGGAGTTATTTTCCTTAAATAAATTATGGTAAACAGGATCTTCAAGAAACATATATAACTTCAACTTCTGGATTTTTTAACTCTAAAAATGGTTTTAAACGATGGCCATTCACTTTAAACACAGTACCATATTTGGGATTTTGAATCTCAATGGCCCCATGAGGATACACCTGTTGGACTATGAAAGGACCAGACCATTTAGATTTCAATTTTCCTGGGAATAGATGCAAACGAGTATTATATAGGACTTTCTGGCTAGGGTGAAAGGATTTCCTAAGAATCTTTTGATTATGAACCCTTTTCATCCTTTCCTTGTACGATTTTGCACAATCTTAAACATCATTTCTTATCTCTTCTAGCTCGGCAATTTGAAGTTTTCTATGATTTCTTGCCTGGTCGAAATCAAAATCAACTATCTAGCAGCCCAAAAAGCTTTATGTTCCAACTCAACAGGCAGATGGCATGCCTTGTCATACACTAAATGGTAGGGGGACATTCCAAAGGGAGTTTTATATGTAGTATGGTATGCCCACAAATCATCTGTCAATCGGACTGACCAATCCTTCCTGTTGGGATTTATCGTCATCTCTAAGATATACTTAATCTCCCTATTTTGAAATTTTAGCTTGTCATCTAGTTTGTGGATGGTACGCGGTTGATACTTTATGAATCACTCCATGCTTTTTCATAAGATCTTAAAATAGTCTATTGTAAAAGTGTAATCTCCAATCACTAATGATATCGCGGGGTGTACCAAATCGTGCAAGAATATTCTCTTTCAAAAATTTAACCACCACTTTGTGGTCATTTTTTCTGCATGTAATAGCCTCTACCCACTTTAACACAGTCAACGACTACCAAAATATAGAGATTTCCAAACGAGTTAGGGAAGGGTCCCATAAAATCTATCCCCCACACATCAAAGATCTACACTATTAAAATGGGATTAAGGGGCATCATATTTTATCGCGTGCATGAGACTACCTAACTTTTGATATCTCTGACAAAGAACACAATAGGCATGTGCATCACGAAATAAGGAAGGTCATCTTTTTTCCACTAAAATGGCCTCCACACGGTCGATCATTGATAAGTGGATTTTATATACACTTATCCTGTATCTTTTACTTGAATTAGTTGCTTATATTTATGTGTCTTAGTTACTTTTCATGCATTTTATGTTCATTTTGTAGGTTATACGTTTGGGAGCGGTGTGAGCGACTATTGGTAAGGAAAAGTAAAGAAAATGCAAAGAAAAATAAACCGGACATCATTTGGGCTTTCATGTTTACTTCATGTTCTTGGTTTGGAACTTAGCTTACATTGAAGAGCATCATCTTAGCTTTTCGGAACATTTTGAATCATTCCAATCGGAGTTCGGATGCAAGAGTTATGATCGTTGTACCAACGGACGTCGAAAGTCATGGTTTTGGGTGGTCATTTGCATAGCAGTTACTTCCAGCTCCGTTTCAGCCTTCATCCGCGCGGAATTTCTCAATCCTCAAAGAATAAAAGTTGTAGATCTCGTCGATATCTTCGATTTTATAGGTGGAAGACCCCGCAAATCCTCCCGGATCAAAAGTTATCGCCATTTTCCCAAAGGACGACGGAGCAGAAAATGTCAGAACTTGGGGCCAGCGCCGGGGCGCCCAAAATAGGCCTATGCCCGGTAGCAAGGGGGCACGGGGTAGCAGTTTGAGCGTCGTGCCCAGTATTTGGGGCATTGGGGAAGGGCTTGGTGATGGTCTGGATGCGTTTTTGGCGAATTTTGACACCTTTTTGACTCCAAATTGGATTGAGTTTGTTCCTAAGCTAAAAATTAGACTTGTAACCTATAAATACATGATGTAAGGCATAAAATAAAGGGATATTACATAGATTAGATTAGAGATACATTCCATTAGATTAGAACATAAACCCTAGTTCTTATTAGTTTTGGAGATTGAACCAACTTGGAGATCATTGAAGATCAAGAGCAGGAACAAGAGGGGAGCATCTGATTTGCTGACAACAGATTTTATTCTCTTCACTTATCATACTTTTATCTTTTAATGTCTATTCAGTTGTGGATTCTTGGTTTTAATTCATTAATTATGAACTAACTCTTTTATTAAGATTTCAATTGAACCTTTTATGTCTATAAATTAGTTATTTGATTTATTCCAATTAATTGTGTCAAAGTGAATTGTTTATCTTGTCTTGTGCTTATTGCTTAATTATTTGATCAGTAATTACCTTGTTACTCTAGAAGGAATTGAAAGAAGAATTCTAGGGTTAGAACTAAGCATGATATCATGTGACTTAGTTATTTGCATGGTGAATAATTAGGTTTGTGAATTGAATGGAAATATCTGTTCACCGCATGTAACATATAAGGAATTGGGATTGAAAGGAGTTTAATTCAATTGTTTTGCATAGGAATATAGCAAGATTAATATGGGTTAAATAAAAGGCAATTGATCACTTGGAAAAGGACTTTTGGCATTTGAGAATTCTTGTTAACAATTCAGTAGGCATAATAATTGGGATCATTGGATAATTGATTTATATTTCATAATTGGGGATATTGAAGTCTTAATCTTTATTTATTTGAATTTATTTATAAAGCAATTCGGTTTAATTAGTTAATTTAGTTTTCTTAATTAGAAAAATCACACTTTGCAATTGTTTAGATAAAATTGATTTGGTTAAGAGTTAGTACTTGGTAATTTTTATTAAATAATTTCTCGTGGGAACGATACTTTTCTTATAACTTTATTACTTGTTGACCGTTTATACTTGCACATTTGCTTTGATTGTGAAATCGATCAACAAGTTTTTGGCGCCGTTGCCGGGGAATTAATTTAATAATTATTTACCAATATTAATTTCAATCAAATTCATCTTAATTTAAACATTTTTATTTTTATTTTTAATTCTCTTTCTATATTTCTCTCTTTTCAAATACCATGGATGACTTTGCGTATCAATGGCCATACACGAACATGACTTAACCAAGGGGAGCGGAGATTGACAGACTCGAGAAACTTTCTGCATTGTCAGCACAGATTGATATACTTTCGAGGATGTTTGAAGCTTTTGAAGCTCAACGTCGTCAAAGTATGGCGGTTACTTGTGATTATTGTGCTGGAAATCATATGAGTCATCAATGTGCCATCAGTTTCGAGCCGGTACAGTATAGTGGTGATTACCCCAATAATTATGTCTATCCCAACAACTATAATCAGGATTGGGGATATCACCCGGATTTTTCATGGAGTAACAATCAAGATCAATTTTATGCTCCAAGTCCAACATACCCACAGGATTTCTTGTGTCCACCTCCACTACAACAGGAATAACATTCAAATTGGGAGGAAGCCTTGGAAAAATTTATTAAAGCTTCTGAAAAAAGGAACGAGGAACAAGACAAGAAAATGAATCAAGTAGAGCTGAATTTGCAAAGCCAATGGGCGTTGATCAAGAATCTGGAAAATCAAGTGGAACAGATAGCAAATGCGTTGAACAACTGTCCTCAATACACCTGGCCCTATGACATGGATTCCGAGACTGATGGAGAGCCCGAACAAAATCTACAACTAGATGAGCCACAAGATGTTGAAAGAGAGGAAACAAATGGGAACCAAGAAAAGGAGATCGGCGAAGATCTAACTTTGATTACCAACGAGGAGGAGCCGATGTTATTAGTGCCCTAAGTTCCTTCTCCGCCAAAGTTCAAGAATCCGGTTAGATTTGCAAAACCATGTCCGCTAGGTAGTCATGTTGTCGGCAATACTCCTTGTGACGTAAAAGCGAGTACAACTTGAAGCCATGGTTCAATGAGTTGGAGAAGATATAAGAAGAGATTGTTGTGTCTCGACAAGCCTCAATGCCGTAATCTATTCGCAGAACCTGATGGAAAAAACATCTAGATGTTGGGACGTTCTTTAATGTGATATTATCTAAACAAAGCATGCTAGGTGACTTTAATACAATGGCTATATCGTAAATGGGAACCTACCAAAAGCTATATTATTTTCGATGGATGGAGGGTTCCTCAACTTTCAAGAGGAATTGGATAGCATCGATTTAAACAAAGTCAAGTGAAAGACTATAAATCAAATCAATGATCGGGAGGCAACCCAGGAATTTTTATATTTATATGCTTTACTAGTTTATTTAGTAGATAGGAATTAATTTGCTTAGTAAGTTCTCTTATAATCTAATACATGTTGTCTCTCTTCATTGCAGGTATTGGAGGTTCAATGGATAAGAAAATGATCGTCGCTACCATCGCCACCAGCACCTCACGCTTAGCTGATTACAGGGAAATTCTCTTCTACTTATCGCTATATTCTTACAATGAGGACATTGTAATTGCTAAGTTTGGGGAGTTTAGTTTAATTCGTTATTGCATGTTTAGTTTCATGTTTATGTTATGTTATTTTGCATATGTTGTTAATATAGTTTAGGTTCAATATAAAAAAAAATTCAAAAATAATAGTTAGTTACTATGTTTATTTTGCATAAGTCCAGCGGTTTGTTATAGTTAAGTTTATTTTGGCCAATGATGAGATTGGAATTGGGTAGACAAATATAATAATGACTATTAGAGCTTTGATGTGATTTCTTGTTGTGAATTGAATCTTTCTCTGCTTGAAACTAGTATAATAATGATAGCACAGTAAAAACAACTTGTTGATTGATTGAGTTTAAATTGATACATAATGGGACTCTAAAGGATAATGCTAGTTTGAATGAAAGAATGACAAGAATAAGTAGTGATGACTAAAGTTAGACAAGAACCTAAGTTTGGGGGAATATATGTGGGGTATATAAGCTTTAAAAAAAAGAAGAAAAAAAAAAAAGAAAACATGTTGAGTCTTGTGGTGGGTTGAGGAGAAACACTCCCCATAAACACAAGCGTGAGATGGAGCGTAAAACGCACTCACCAACCATCTATCAAAAACAAGAAAAAGAAAAGAGAAATAATCATGGGAAAAGAGCAAAAAGCCCCCGTGTAAAAAAAAAGAGAAGGAAGAAAAGAAAGTATAAGTATCCTGTATGTACCCTTGAATTTGGTTGAGTTTAATTTTAGTTGAATCGTGCCTATCTTTGATATTTCTTGAGTTTACACTGTATGATGCCTTCGAAGAGACTTGTTATGTGTTAAATTTGATTTTATATCAGTTAGCATGGTTGTTGAGCACACACGCGTTTTATACCAAGTAATAACAATTTAAGACTTGATGATTGACTAGGAAATTGTTGATTGGTTTTGATATGAAGTATTGTCGTGTTTGCTTGATTGCTCTAAGGCCGAGTGAATAGATTTGATTCTATCAAATACTGCTAGATTCGTAGGCATATAGATTAGTTGCATTTCATTGCATTGCATCGCATTACATTATGTTGTGTTACTTGGGGACAAGCAACAGTTTAAGTTTGGGGGTATTTGATAAGTGAATTTTATATACACTTATCCTGTATCTTTTACTTGAATTAGTTGCTTATATTTATGTGTCTTAGTTACTTTTCATGCATTTTGTGTTCATTTTGTAGGTTATACGTTTGGGAGCGGTGTGAGCGACTATTGGTAAGGAAAAGCAAAGAAAACGCATAGAAAAACAAACCGGACATCATTTGGGCTATCATGTTTACTCCATGTTCTTGGTTTAGAACTTAGCTTACATTGAAGAGCATCGTCTTAGCTTTTCGAAACATTTTGAATCATTCCAATCGGAGTTCGGATGCAAGAGTTATGATCGTTGTACCAATGGACGTCGAACGTCATGGTATTGGGTGGTCATTTGCATAGCAGTTACTTCCACTCATTTTCAGCCTTCATCGGCCTAGAATTTCTCAATTCTCAAATAATAAAAGTTGTAGATCTCGTCGACATCCTCGATTTGATAGGTGGCAGGCCCCATAACTCCTCCCGGATCAAAGGTTATGGCCGTTTTCCCAAAGAACGTCGGAGCAGAAAATGTCAGAAGTTGGGGCCAATATGCGGGCGCCCAAAATAAACCTATCATGCCCAGCAATGGGCTCTGCAGGGGGCAGTGTTTGAGTGTCGTGCTTGTATTTGGGAGCCTTCGGGAAGGGCTTGGTGATGGCCTGGATGCATTTTTGGCGAATTTTGACACCTTTTTGACTCCAAATAGGATTGGGTTTGTTCCTAAGCTAAAAATTGGACTTGTAACCTATAAATACATTATGTAAGGCATAAAATAAAGGGAGATTACATAGCTTAGATTAGAGATACACTCCATTAGATTAGAACATAAACCCCAATTCTTATTAGTTTTGGAGATTGAACCAACTTGGAGATCATTGAAAATCAAGAGCAGGAGCAAGAGGGGAGCATCAGATTTGCTGACAACAGATTCTATTCTCTTTTCTTATCATACTTTTATCTTTTAATGTCTATTCAGTTGTGGATTCTTGGTTTTAATTCATTAATTATGAACTAACTCTTTTATTAAGATTTCAATTGAACCTTTTATGTCTATAAATTACTTATTTGATTTATTCCAATTAATTGTGTCAAAGTGAATTATTTATCTTGTCTTGTGCTTATTGCTTAATTATTTGATCAGTAATTACCTTGTTACTCTAGAAGGAATTGGAAGAGGAATTCTAGGGTTAGAACTAGGCATGATATCATGTGACTTTGTTATTTGCATGGTAAATAATTAGGTTTGTGAATTGAATGGAAATATCTGTTCACCGCATGTAACACATAAGGAATTGGGATTGAAAGGAGTTTAATTCAATTGTTTTGCATAGGAATATAGCAAGATTAATATGGGTTAAATAGAAGGCAATTGATCACTTGGAAAAGGACTTTTGGCATTTGAGAATTCTTGTTAACAATTCAGTAGGCATAATAATTGGGATCATTGGATAATTGATTTATATTTCATAATTGGGGATATTGAAGTCTTAATCTTTATTTATTTGAATTTATTTATAAAGCAATTCGGTTTAATTAGTTAATTTAATTTTCTTAATTAGAAAAATCACACTTTGCAATTGTTTAGATAAAATTGATTTGGTTAAGAGTTAGTACTTGGTAATTTTTATTAAATAATTCCTCGTGGGAACGATACTTTTCTTATCACTTTATTACTTGTTGGCCGTGTATACTTGCACGTTTGCTTTGATTGTGAAATCGATCAACAATCATGCATGACAGAAAGAGAGAATTTACTTTTGATCCTCCTCAGGGACACACCTCCTAATTACATGATAAGAACAATACTTGAAGAGACAAGTATCATCTCAATAAAAGTGACTCACCACATATAAGAATTTACACTTTTCTTATTTAGACCAATGATTTGGCGATTCATGTGTAACAAGATAATTAACAATGTCCGCGTACCAAGGTGACCGAAAACATGCATAAACTGCTCATCATGGAATGTCTCAAGTATGGGCAAAGAATCACTTACGACTTCAACTATAAGCCTAGATAAGTGATCTGCAACAACATACTCAACTCCTTTCTTGTCTTTACTCTCCAAATCAAACTCTTGGAGCAACAAGACCGATTGAATCAGCTACAACTTCACATCTTTCTTGGAAAACAAGTATTTTAAAGCGACGTGATCTAAATAGACAATGACTTAAGATCCTAAGAGATATGAACTAAATTTATCTAGGGCAAATACGACGCCAAAAACTTGTTGTGGATGTTTTATATACTTGCAAGTGCACAAATCGAATACTTCGTATAGCTTACAAGTGCGAGGTCAAACCCTAAGGACTTGACGGATGGAACATGTTTTCCTAACTCACTAATACTAATTAATTCCTAATACAGCTTAGAAATTTCGAGGGAATTTTTATCAACTAAAAACACACGAATAAAATAATAAATAATAAAATACTAGAGTGGCGGAGTCATATATTTGATATCATTTTCCTAATATTCATGCCCAATAAACTATATTTTTTATCTTGCACTAATTTGATCTCTCGACTTTATTAGAAGCGGAAAATAAAATCAATTAAGTCCAATTAATTTGCAAATCAGATTGTTAATTCTTTCATAGTCAAACATATGTATAAAATCAAAACACTCATTATTTTCATCAAAATACAGTTTATATCCGCTTTGAGCAAATCATAAACTGAATCCAATAAATAATAATGAGAATCCAACCTTATTTTTTTATCAGAAAAAATAAACATCCAATAAAAAGAGTTATTTTTAACGCGAAAACACTAAATTGGTAGAATCAATTGGTATGAATATGTGCAATGGAATCAATCAATTACATTCATCCTCAACCCTAGAAAATAACCTAGTCTTGCATGCTTGAAATTAGAATACAAGACATAATTAAATATGCATGTTTAAATAAACAGAATACTTATTCCAATGTACCAATTAATTGAAAAATTAAATAAAATAACTTATGAATCTCAATCTTGAAAAGTGTTCTGCTCTAAATAATAAAAAATGTTATACTTAACACTCAAAAACAAAGAATAAATCAAATAAATGAATTATGATAATCAATAACTAAAATAGGAGAAAGTACCAAAAAGCTACA
Organism: Panax quinquefolius; assembly: GCA_020205615.1. Taxonomy (NCBI): domain Eukaryota; kingdom Viridiplantae; phylum Streptophyta; class Magnoliopsida; order Apiales; family Araliaceae; genus Panax; species Panax quinquefolius. Next base: position 28,057,614 of record CM035170.1, read on the forward strand.
GTTGTTTTCCTTCTGAGATGAAAATATAATGTAAGTATTGTGCTTCTCTATCCCCCTTTAATAAACTGATGATTTCTCCTTACTTGAATGCAAAGAAAAAAAACAAAATAGTATTGCCATGTATTTAATAAAAACGAGAGGAAGACTACAAAAAAAATAAAAATCATCTATCCTCTAGTCCACCCACAAAAAGAAATTGCTCCCCTCTTAATCTCATCTCCCTTTTTATCTGATTCTCTACTCCGTTCTTTCTCCTATCGAATTTGATCTCCTCTAAATTTAGGACTCTCTTTTCCTTATCTATAGCATCTCCTTTTCTTTAAAAAAAACCTTCATCCCTTGTCTATTTTGGAATGATTTTTTTTGGGTCCTTTACAGTAATATACAACACTAGCTGAGTCTCGTGCCTCCAGCACTGTATAGACAATGGGATTTATCTCAAACTTTGAACGGCCCAGATGATTTATTGAGTGAGCGGAAAATTCAAAATTATTTGTATTTTATTAGATAGATATAGAAAGTAATTACACTATTAGTGCATCAAAAAATAATTATAAAAAGAATACACTTTCCCATATTTATTTACAATATTAGTGCAATTAGAATTCTTTAATTTAGGGAATTAGTATAGGATTCAATTCACAATAATAAGAAAACCTAAAATCAAGGAGAAATAATGTCATAATTAATAATTCAAATTCAAATATCTTGGATTTAACAACAAAGACAAAAACAAAAACAAATTTAAATTCAAAAATAATAATTCAAATTCAAATATTCAAAGTTTGGCAACGTCATCATCCTCCTCCCCTTCGCCGATCATCTTCCTCTTCCCCTTCACCAGTAAGACCCAATTTCATGTCCAAAAAAAAATAAAAATAAGACCACTGTATATGAAAGAGAGAGATAAGAGAGTGATGTGTAATGTAATGTTGATAACCAAACCTTCTTAAAAAGGTAACCAAACTTTTATACTTAGGTATCTAAACCTTTATACCAAGGTAACCAATCTACCTCCACACCTGCAGTATGAATTGGTTACCTTGGTTTGAAAGTTTGGCAACCAACTGCATGAAGGTTTGGCTACCAACTGCATCACATTCAAAATAAATTGGTAACTCAATAAAACTAAATTGGTTACCTTAGTATAAAAGTTTGGTTATGGGTTTAATATTTTAATACTTCAAACCTCAATTTGGGGATCACAGCAGACAACGAGATCTCTTGGCGATCAATCTTGACAGGGTGTATTTTTTGTCGGGTGAGGTGTCAGGATAAACCACCATCGGAGAGGAAAACATGTCATTTTTGAATATTCCGATTTAATGTAGTAGTTTTTTATAATTGTTAAATCACGTGAGAATTATTGTATTCAATAACCACCAATTTTCTCTTCGTTAATTATTGATAATTTGATTAAGATAAAAGAAGGAATTGATGAGCGATTATTGACCTAGGTGTATTTTTTTTTGTTGCACATTGGGAATATTTTGCAGATCTTCTTCTTCAATTTTATTGGGGACGTTGTTTGGAATGTGGAGAATTAAATGTTTAAATACCTTCGGCCTACAATTATCAATGTGACAACGAGAGATTTTGAATATTTTTAAAATTTTAGTTATTGATTTAAGGTTCATTGGAAAATTAGAATCTAATTACAGGAAAATAAGTGTATGGGATTTTCGGAGAAAAATTAGCGTTTGATATTTTTAAGAAGGAATTTTGAGGATTTCAAAATTTCGTGAAGGATTTAAATGAATTAAGTGATTATTATTGAAATTAGGTTTTGGTGGAAAATTCTAGAATTAAGTGGGCCCACTCTTGGTTGTTGGGGAAGATGGTTGATTTTGGTGGGTGGAATAGTAGCGGAGTAAAGCCATAAGGAAATACGTTTATGTTGACGGATAAATAATATCTATAACAAACCCTAAGTATATATTAAGAACGTTAATGTTATGTTAGAAAACCCTAGCGATTAATAAGAAACCCTACAGTAAACCGATGAGAAGAGAACTATTTTAAAAGTAAAACCCTAATTTTAGTTGTTCAATATGGGACTATTTTATGCTAAATCCCGGAAAAGAAATATTTTGGAACTGATTTGGTATTTTTCATGAAAATGTTCTAGTTATGAGTAAATGAATTAAATATGTTATGTGAAGTAAGAAAATTAGAAAATATGATTTTATGGTTTGAGAATCATATATGAGGTATATGCTGATTTTTGATGAGGGTTTTTGGTTATTGGTGATGAAATTTTATGAGTTTGGCATTTTATGATGATTAAATGCATTAATTAGTAAAGTGTAAACAATTTAATTAAATTGTTTATAAGTTTAAGAAATGATTAAAATATTATTATAATATTAATAATATTAGATTATGAGATTTCTAAGTGATTTATACATTTGGATTAAGGTGTTATAAATATGGATATGACTTGTTGATGAATATCTTTTACAGAAATGAAAAAGATGAATTATTGATGAATATCTTCGCTCAGAATTTGTTGAATATCTTTGTTCAGTAGTGCAAAGATGAATTATTGATGAATATCTTTCGCTTGTAATGCAAAGATGACTTGTTATTGAATATCTTTATTTTGTAGTGAATGAATTATTGATGAATATCATTGGAATAATGCAAAGATGACTTGTTGATGAATATCTTTAGCTTTCAGAGGCAAAGATGAATTATTGATGAACATCTTTGGCTTCGTAATGCAAAGAGAAATAGCCTATAGTGTAAAGATGAACTGTGTTGATGAATATCTTTGAATTCGTGGTGCAAAGATGAATTTATTAGTATGAAACCCCGGATGAGAAGAGAGAATTTAGAATCACAATTATGATTATAGTTAATTCTAATTGCATGAAACCCCAATTAGAGACAAGTGGAGATAATGATATGTCAAGAGAAGACTCACCATTGGGAAGAATACGATAGTAATCTTCGCTTTTTCTTGGGGGTTTATTCAATCAACCAAGGATAATTTCCGTAATATATGATATCTACCATAACCTAAAAGCACGGCCTCCCATTGTATGAAGGTTTTGAGCACTTCCCAAAGATTTAATTTCAAAACAATTTTTGACTATATTTTTATGTAAGGTGTCAATTTTGACTATACAGGTTGGTATATATTTTCAGATCCAAACTCAATAGACTCTGAGAATGGGTTGGATGGAATGAACCTATTTGGGGTTACATTTAAGGTTCAAAATTAGAATCTAGACGATAAAATAAGTGTATGCGTTTGATATTTTTAAGAAGGAATTTTGAGGATTTCAAAAATTGCAGAAGGATTTAAGTGAATTATTCAAGATAGAAATACGCTTATGTTGAATTATTAAATAATATTAACAAACCCTAAGTATATATTAAGGCTAATGTCTTCGGTTAGATGAATGCTAATAAAAACCCTAAATATTAATGAAACCCGTAAGTGTAAATAAATATAGGATTAATTAGGGTTAATCTTAATTGGTTACAAAACCCTAATTCAAATTTGAAACCCTAATTACGATTTGAAACCCTAATTTGTAAATAATGGGAAAACCTAAGTGTTAACTAAATAGTTTTAATGTTAATTAGGATATATTAATTCTAATTTTCAAGTTAAGTAATTAGAAACCCTAATCTAATTACTTAAATTAAATTTCTAATTTAGGAAAATTATTTTTCTATTTAAAACCCTAATTTTTGTGGGTTGAAAACCTAATAACCATTTTGACCTAATTTCTTAATTAGCGATTTTAATTAGAATTATTAATCCTAATTAGCAATATTTATGTTATGATTAAGAAATTTTTAATATAATTAGTAAATCCTAATTATAAGTTAGAAATATTAAATTTCTATTTTTGGAAACCTAAATTTTGAAAACCTAATTTTTGAAATCCTAGAAAATTAAACCCTAAACCCTAAGGGTTTTTCCAAACCCTAAACCCTAACCCAAACCCTAAACCCTAAGGGTTTGATAAAATGTCCAAATTGCCATTAAAAGTAAATACAAAATGTCCAAAATACCCTTTAGTGCATTATTGGATTTTTGCAAACAACCCTTGCAACTCATTGACTTTAGAAAAATCACAGCAATCAACCTTAATTGCCAGCCAATTCATCACAATCACAATATATATGGATTTAGTGAGAGAAAGCTCACTTTATTTCTCTCATTTTTACCAAGCCTCTCTTTCTCTATATATTTTCGGGTTTAAGAGTGAGAAGGAGTGTTATGCAAAGCTAGAATCAGTTCATAGCAAGCTTAGAACAGAATCAAAAAGTCAGAATCAAGAGATCAAAGCTAAATGGTATAAGAACCCTAATTTTCAAAATCATTAGATCTGATGTTAGATGTTGTTATTGGTTGTTATAAGTCATGTTAGAGAGTGTCATTTGATGATCTGGGTTGTTAAAACTTGGATCCATATCATCTAGATGCTCCAAAATCGAGTTTTTAAAATTCTGGAAAAATGTTGAAAAATGGCCTGACAGTTGAATGTCAGGCCCTCTAGATCTTTATGTGTTTGATATTTTATGTGTTTGATGTTTTGAATTCGTTCTATGTTGTAAGGACTGTGATCTAGAACTTTAATAAAGTCCAGATCAAGTCTAGATTAAAAGTTACAAGCAGTCAAACATCGTTGACCACTCACGAAAACTGAAATCTGGGCAGCCCAGATTTCCAGATTTCTTCTGACAAGATGTTCAATGCCTTGGATCTTGCTTCTGGTAATGTATTTGGTCCGGTTGTTGTTTTACGGTTGAAGTATGACGTGAAGACTACATGCTTAAGCCTTTATTTCACTCAAGTCCCTAACAGAATCGTTTTTAATATTGGTCAAACTAGCTTGACCGATCTGCCTTGACAAAGATTCTGGAAAACCCAGAATCCTCAAGAACAAGTCCCTGACATGTACTTTGACTGGATCAAATCTTCATTTCGTGTTGTTGTTAGTCAGATCTGATGACATGTTGTTATACCCTGCCATGTTGTCTTCAAGATCAAACCTTTATATTACACTGAATAGGCATGTAATCCAACTTATGAAGCTTTAAAGAAGGCAGTACGAACTGTTCTTCATTTCTGGAAAACCCAGAAATGAAGAACAGCTCTGACATGATTTTGTAAGGCCTTTATGTCATAGATCTATTGTTGTTTGGGCATGGAATTGAATCTAGATTATAGTGTTGAATGAATACTACAATTCTAACAAGATTACAAACTCAAAAGCTTGATAACCTAGAATCTAAAACCGGTCAAACTACCTACGTTGTGCACTGACATAGTTTTCTGGGTTTATGTTCAAGAACACCAAGAACACCTATAGCGACGGTGTGACGCCCCCAAAATAGGTATATAACACCCATTCTGAGTCGCCAAATACATGGTATAGAAACAACTACAACTTTATTGATACAATTGTCGTGTAAAATACGACAACACTTAAACTGTGAGTTTAAATACAAATATTGTCATCTAGACAATATCCACACTCAAATAAGTCCTCATTATAATTATTAATACACTATTTTACAGAATAGTGAGGACTACTAGAACCACTACTAGAAACACTTCTAGAACCATCATTCCACACCCCGACTAGTACTCGCTATATTCTCGCCTCCTAATAAGAAAAATGGAACAACAAGGAAAAGGGTGAGCTCAACTAGCCCAGTAAAGAACATTATGACTAAGATAATATAAAACAAATTATCGTTAGTCTTCAACAGGGAAAAATCAAATAGAATACAATAGACAACAAGTTTTAACTCAATCTTCGCAGTGGAAATAATAATTCATTAGAAGAGTTAAGTAGAGAATGCAAATTACAATCTTCTATATATGAATTTAAACGTTCATCGTCGATATTTTATCCCTGTAACATCAATCAATATATATCTGGAATTAAATAATTATCTTTGCACTACAGGCCAAAGATATTCATCAGTTGGTCATGTTCATCTAAACACCTGTTCATCTTTGCACTACGGGCCAAAGATATTCATCAGGAATCATTCATCTTTGCACTCTGTGCCAAAGATATTCAGATTATATCATCAATTAGGATCGAGGATGATGAAAAATATTTTAAAGAAAAGCGAATCCAAATTGAAACAAAAGAACAAATATTAAGGATCCATACTTTAAACAATCCAAGTTCAAAAATACCTCATAAATAACTAGTGGAGTAAAATTCAAGAATGAAGACCAAAAAATAGATCTAATCAAAGATAGGAATCATAACAGACAATCTTGGACACAGAAAAGAAAATTTAATTTTTACGTGAATAGTGTCATATTCATGAATAAGGTTAGTATCGTGAATAGTGTCATTATCACGTGAATAGTAACTTCAACACTAAAAGATAGAAATTTCACAAAAAAAATTATCATGCTTCGTGAATAGTAACTCGTGAATAGTAACTCATGAATAGTAACTCATGAATAGTAACCCCGACATGAAAAAGTTCCAAATTTGATAAAAAAATTCCAACTAATATTTTGGCATAATAATATTGAAGAAATAATATCACTTATGAAGAAAATAACATCCCTTACCTCAAAAGGATAGTACTTCTGACTGGAATACTGGATATAGTGCTGAAAGAACTTGCACCGTATAGAAATACTCAATGTACAAAAATACTCACAAGAATACGCTCGATAATATAGAGAGGGAAAGAGAGAGAAGCTTTTAGTTTCTGGTGTGATTTTCAATTCTAACCTAAGCACCCTATTTATAGGAAATTGCTTAGAACACCAAAACAAAAAATTGAATATAATAATATTATATATAAAACAAATTCCTACACCCACTTTGAAATCTGATTTCAGCCACCTAGCACATGTAAAATATGCCCACAAACATTTCAAAAACATTTTTCTTTTAAAACATAAATAAAACTTCCAAAAATTAATTATTCTGGAACTTCAGAACTTCAATAATTCATAATAAATAGCCCTTTTATCAGAAAAATTCAAACCACATGTCCTTTGCATAGGAAATTTCATTCTCTACAACTTTGTAAGTTTAAGTTTTTCCAAATTCCAAACAGAAATTGACCAAAATTCACAAACGGGCGATTTTACAGGCTATAATCAAATTTCAGTTAAGAAATGGGCCCACAGACATGTTTTACATGTTTTAAACAACTTTTGCAACAAAAATACTCTTCCTCCTCATATACTCATATATCCCACATTCATTGTAAAAAATATCATCATTATTATATTATAATAATATAATAAAATATTATTTTATCAAAAAATATAAAATATCGATTTTCAACAATTGTCACTTTAAAAATTTTCTCCATCTATATCCACATAAAATGAATATTTTCCTCATCATATAAATCAATAATTAATTATTCACAAATAATATTACGTAATCACAATCATCGACAACCAAGCGGTTCAGGAAGAGGGGCTTCCAATAAGGATTTCTCTCTTCTTGGTAGCAATTAGGTGGCCAAACCTCTCCTAAGACAGAACTTTTAGACATTGCCAATAATGTTATCTAATAATATTATTTAGATAATATGAATTATTTAGCTCGATAATGGAAAATCTTGTGTAGTGATAATTATGAAACAACGGTAATATAAAATATCAGTAGCAATTATTGAATCAATAAAATAAAATATTAAGCAGTAATTCTTCGTAACAATTATTGAGTAGTGTCTTATTACGTAAGAATCAATAATTGGTGCAATCATCGCAAATCTTCTTGTGCAACAACGCAGATCATCGTGTTTTAACCACCGGGTATTCCAACAGTATTAACGGTAACAACTACGCCGTTATTTATAAACAACTTATACTTGTCATTTTCTTCATCCAATCACTTTCTGTTATGGGGCCCACAAAAGACTGTGATGTCGTACGAATATTCCCCGACAACAAGAATATTCCACGACCAAACAAATATTCCCCAACAACAATGAATATTTAATAACCACTTGCTTATTAGAAATATTTGCGCATTTTATCCATAACTAACCACATTAATCAAATCAACCCTTACTATTTCAAAATGATAAATAGAGGAAATTAAATTTCATTTATTAATAATTTGGGGTCTTATAACCTCCCCTCCTTATGAAATTTCGTCCTAGAAATTGACGTATGTACCTGGTGTTTCGAAAAGATGAGGATACCTCACTTTCATTTCCATTTCCAACTCCCCAGGACATTTCCTCAATAGCATGGTTTCTCCATAAAACTTTAACTTGTGGTATGACCTTCGTGCGTAGGACATGCTCTTTCCTATCCAAGATCTTGACAGGTATCTTCTCGTACGTTAAATCTTCGGCTACCTCGTCTGGTTCTAACTCAATAATGTGGTTCGGGTCCTTCACATATTTACGAAGCACAGATATGTGAAAAACGTTATGAACACGAGACATTCTTGGAGGTAACGCGAGTCTATATGCCACATTTCCTACTCGTTCAAGAATTTGAAATGGACCAATAAATCGTGGATTGAGCTTTCCTTTCTTCCCAAATCTTGTAACTCCCTTCTTGTAACTCCCTTTCGATGAAAATCCGCATAACTCTTTTGTCGATCCTGTGCTGTTTGTATATGTTATCGAATCATTTGGATCTTTTTCGTAGTCATACGTACCAACTCGAGTCCCAACAATGTTGCTTCACCCACCTCATCCCAATATATTGGAGAGCGACACTTTCATCCATACAATGCTTCGAATGGAGCCACACCTATACTTGCCTGATAACTGTTGTTGTAGGAGAATTCCACTAATGGTAAATACTTATCCCAACTCCCTTTGAAGTCTAGAATACAGAGTCTTAATAAATCTTCAAGACTTTGAATAGTTCTCTCTGATTGTTCATCCGTTTGAGGATGGTATGCCGAACTAAATCGTAAATCCATCCCCATAGCTTTTTGCAAGCTAACACAAAATCTTGAAGTGAATCTTGGGTCACGATCCGAAACTATGGATACTGGCATGCCATGATACCTCATAATCTCATTCACGTATATACTAGCAAGACGTTCAAGGGAATAAGTCTCCTGTATCGGCAAGAAATAAGCAGACTTGGTTAATCTATCAACAATAACCCAAATAGCATTTATGCCTTGAGAAACCATGGGAAGACCCGTAACGAAATCCATGGTAATGTGTTCCAACTTCCATTTCGGAATCTCAAGTGGTTGCAATGGACCCTTTGGCACTTGATGCTCCGCCTTTACACGTTGACAAGTTAAACACATCGAGATAAACTTTGCAATCTCTCTCTTCATATTATTCCACCAAAATGTATGTCGAAGATCACGATACATTTTGGTACTTCCAGGATGGATTGCAAATGGTGTATTGTGTGCCTCCATCATGATCTTGTACTTCAAATCAGAATCGTTAGGAACACAAAGTCTGGAGTGGACTCGAAGTATTCCTTCTTCATCGATTCTTGCTTCTGGAATAGCACCTTATGGTACTTTCTTCTTCATAATCATCAGCTCCGGGTTTGTGGCTTGAGCAACTTTAACTTTCTCGATTAAAGTTAGTTCTATACATATACTTGACATCATTGCATGGGTCCCCGGAGTCTTGAATTCTATCTTCATCTTTTGTAAATCACACAAAATGGGCCTTTGTTTTAATAACAACACATTTGTTTCCGCGTATGATCTTCTACTCAATGCGTCAGCTACCACGTTCGCTTTTCCAAGATGGTATTGAATGGTGTGGTCGTAGTTTTCAATAGCTCGAGCCAATGTCGTTGCCGCATGTTAAGTTCCTTTTGGGTGAAGAAATATTTGAGGCTTTTATAATCTGAATATATCTGCACTTTTTCCCCATATAGATAGTGCCTCCAGATCTTTTAAGCTGAAAACGACACGCCTAACTCTAGATCATGAGTAGGATAATTCCTCTCATATTCTTTAAGTTATCGCGAGGCATAGGCTACGACTTTCCCACGTTGCATGAGAACACATCCTAACCCTTTTCCTGAAGCATCGTTGTAGATAACAAATCCATTCGAACCAGATGGTATTGTCAAAACAGGTGTCGAAATGAGTCTCCTCTTGAGATCTTGGAAACTCTTCTCGCATTCTTCGCTCCAAACAAATTTTGTATCTTTACGAGTCAGCCGAGTTAACGAAGTAGCAATTTGAGAAAATCCTTCCACAAATCTCCGATAATAACCAGCTAAGCCCAAAAAGATACGTACTTCGGTCACCGATTTGGGTTGCTCCCAACTTTGTATTGCTTCAATCTTCGCCGGGTCAACAGATACTCCATGTTTTGACACCACGTGCCCAAGGAATGCTACTTCCTCAAGCCAGAACTCGCATTTCTTCAGCTTGGCATATAGCTTGTTATCACGAAGCCTTTGTAGTACCAGCTTTAAATGGCGCTCATGATCTTCAAGGCTTTTGGAATAGATGAGGATGTCATCAATAAAGACAACAATGAAATGATCCAAATATTCCTTGAATACTCAGTTCATCATATCCATGAAAGCAGCAGGAGCATTAGTCAATCCAAAAGACATGACTAAGAATTCATAATGCCCGTACCAAGTTCTGAAAGCAGTCTTTGGAATATCCTCAGTTTTAACCTTCAGTTGATGATATCTAGAACGAAGATCGATCTTTGAAAAGAATTGCACTCCTTGTAACTAGTCAAACAGGTCATCAATACGAGGTAGCGAATACCTATTCTTGATGGTGACATGGTTCAATTCTCGATAGTCAATACAAAGTCGCATACTTCTGTCTTTCTTCTTTACAAATAAAACTGAAGCACCCCAAGGAGATGTACTAGGACGAATGAAACCGATGTCCAACAACTCCTGTAGTTGGACCTTTAACTCCTGAAGTTCAATAAGAGCCATTTGATATGGGGTTTTAGAAATGGGCTTTGTACCAGGTTCAAGATCAATAAAGAATTCAACTTCACGTTTCGGGGGTAGACCGGGAAGTTCTTCAGGAAATACGTTAGGAAAGTCAATAACAACAGGAATATTATTCAAATATGATGTGTCTTTATTCAAATCCATAACATGGGCTAAGAAAGCTTGACATCCATTTTTTAATAAACGAATGGCTTTATGGCTTGATATAACAGTGATTGATTTTAATGGTTTAGTTGCTTGAATTCGAACAACATGTTGTTTAGGAATATGAAAACTAATAACATTACGAAAACAATCAATTTTGGCATGATGAGTAGTTAACCAATCAATCCCTAAAATCACATCAAAAGCAAGTATCTTTAAAGAGATAAGGTCAACAGGTAATATGATGGTGCCAACTTGGATCAAACAAGATTTATAAACAGTGGATGTGATGATAGTTTCTCCTAACGGATTTTCCACAGATAGGTCAAAGTCTAATTTCTCCGAAGTCAAATTTAAACGTTGAGCACAAGTAGGAGAGATAAATGAATGGGTAGAACCGGTATCTAATAAGATATAAACTTCGCAAGAGTTTATGATTAGCTTACCCGTGATCACCTCGTTTGGGTTCCTTGCACTTTGACCAGTCACGATAAATGCTCTTCTAGGAACCGTTGACTTTGATTTTTTTGGGACAGCCTTTTGAGTCACCATCCCTGCTGGACTTGGTTTTGCTACAGTACAATCTCGAGCGATATGTTCTTCCTTTCCATAATTATAGCATACCTTGAACTGTTGTGGACAGTTTGGGCTGATATGTCCCTCTTTTCCACATTTATAGCATACGACCGGTGGTCGTTCTCCTCCCTTTCAACCAATTGTTGCTGGTGCTGACGTCTTCACATTGTCATTATTGAATTTCCTCTTTTTAAAATCTTCCCCCGACTTGCTTCTTCTATTTTAATGGCCACGATTACCACCAGAGTGGTTACCGCTTTTAATCGATTGTAATATAAATGCATGATCAAATTGCAAAAAAAGCGCGAGCGTGTAAAAATCGAGTTTAAAAATTTTACAAACCATATACGGATCACCCTTTATGCACAATTATTAATTAAGCGAAAAGATAAAGAATAAAATCATACCCTTGAAGATCGAGCTTCCTCGGTACAAGTTCACCTCAAATCCTTTTCGCGTTCGATCTTGAATCCCGGGTTTGGTTCCTTCCTTTGATCGGCGTTAGCCACCCGAATGTTTGGCCTCTAGGGTGATCCACGAGGAAGAAGAAAAATTGAAAGATGGGTGGTTGGCTAAACCCTAGTTTTTCTATCTCTATAGAAAAAAAGCGTACTCTCCAACAATTGGAATTATTACGTACGTTGTTAAAAAATCGACAACCCCTACCCATAATAATAAGACTCCTCTTATTTATAGATGTGGGCAACCCACCTTAACAATTAAGGAATTGGGTTTTATTTAATTAATTAAATTCTTTTAATTAATTAAGCTCCCTAATCTTATTAGGGATAATTAATTAAACTCCTTTAACTAATTTTCCTTCTAATCAATTAGGAATAAATGAAAGTACTTATATTAAATTAATTCCTAAACTCTTTTAGAAATTAAAATAATAATAATTGTAATAATATTAATAAGACTCCTCTTATTAATTTATATTTAATATTTCTAAAATATTAAATAATAAATATTAAGCTATTTAATTTATTCTATCACCATAGATTAAATTAAAATATATCTTTATATTATTACGATTATGCCATTAACTTCTTAAATAATTATTCTTCCTTTTATGGTGTGACCCTTTAGGTTCTCCATATTAAATAGGTTGTGAATAAATCAATTAGAACAATTCTAATCTTATTTAAATAAATAAATTAAACAATTAATTTATTTAAATAAATAATATTTATTCTCTGATAGGGATAAGCCTCCTAGCGATCAGCGACTTTCAGGATAATATAGATTTCAACATTAATCATTAAAGAACCTTTGAGTAAATAGTTCTAAATGTCAATTCAATCCTTCCACCATCTGATGTCCCGATTAAATATAAGGCATGGAATTCTTTGTCAAAGTCTTATTTTATTTAATTATATGTATTTCGATCTTAAATGCCTGACTCAAATAATGCAAATTAGAAACTCCTTTCTAATTTCATTACGCCTTAACCGAGGACTCTTTGGGTTGTCATTTATCGAATCACATAGGACATTTCTCTTCTTTTATTAGAAGTGGTAGATTCTTTATTGATCATACATTATCTCCATATACTGACTTATTATACCCTGAGCATACCCTTTGATATACCTAAGGGTCTTAAGGAATAAGTCAAAGTATAACTCATCATACACGAGATACTATGATGATCTCGAGTCGAGGATTACTTGTACTACTATCACTCTGAGAATTCCTATTGTGGCAAATAAAACTCCATTAGGTATTCCTTAGCGAGCCACGTTCGGTGAACTTATTCTCTAATAAGCACCTACATACTTGCTTTAGTGTCTCCACACAAATGATCGTGAGATCAATCATCCTCATCTCATCGAGTGAAGCAACAGCGTATGTACCGATCTATCAGGATTCACTAATCCCCGATTTAGTAATCGATGATTGGGAACTATTTTAGTTTTAAGCTTTCTAAGAATTTAGATCTCATTAGAATGATCATCATCATTATTCTAAAAGCATTGCTTAAAACTATGGGTTTATCACATATTAAAAAGCGACATCATGTAGATAATTAAAAGCCTTTAATAAATTAATACTTTTTATTAATAAATGAATAAGATTATTTACAAAGTATATGCTTTATCATCAAACATGATTGGCTTGTATGCATACTACTTTCAATCTCCCACTTGCACTAAACCCCCGATCGTCGTGGTATCTATACTCTTCTTCTACAAGTGGCGATTATCCTGCTTTGTTGGATAAGCTTTAGTTAATGGATATGTAATGTTGTTTTTGAGAGTCCACTATCTCTATAGTGATTTCCCATCTTTCGATGATTCTAATAATAATCAAATGAAAGTGCCACTGACACATGTTTAGATCAAGATGAGACTTAGGAACTATTCTAGTTACGTAATGAACTTTTAATCAAACAATCAACTTGCGACTTCATTTATAGCTATATACTTTGTCTTTATCACTAAACCGACAACTCTTTCTTTGTTTGGAACCTTTCGATTCTTTGCACCTTGTTGAGAGGTAACACGCTTTACCTTAAAGTGGATTTTACTGTCATCTTGAGTGCATACGAAAAACTTGAGTGCATTAAGCCCTCTAGTTTTAATTTAGACCCACCATGAATATGATCACATCCTTAGTCTTGGGTTAAGCACTTTAAGATGTTTTCAGCGACTCATAGTGAACTTCTCCATAATATGGTGATCGACATCGGTCTCGTACATTTCATTGCATACATGATTGTCACTCATGCGATCTCTCTTTTTGAGAGTCTGTGGGGACTATTAAGAGATACACTCCATAGCTCATCGACATGAGACATCTCTTGGAGTTTGCCATGCTAAGCGACTTTAGCATCAAATGAATATCGTTCCTTGGGTTAAGTCGAGCATCCTCTTAAATCTATCTATATAGATTTATATCCCTGATTAAGATACTCTTCCCGAATCATTCATGGAGGAATGTTTGAACAACTTTATCTTTCTTGATTGTAGCATTGGTATGTCATTCCTTATCAAGTAGTATATCAACATATAATACTAGGAATGTCACGATGCTCCCTTGACCCTTTTTGTACACACTAGGTTCATTCTTTATTTTGATAAAATCAAACTCTTTTTTGCCTCATCAAACAGAACATATTGAGAAACTTCTTGATCCATTTCTCGAGAGTGTCTACAACACTTACCTCATGTATGTAGCTGGATCATCATCTTCTATGATGTGTACCTCATCATCATCATCATGATGAATCCATACCTCTAGGTATCTTGGTACTATTCAGTTCTGATTCGGTTTGTGGTACAACAAAGAATTACATCTCTAGGTTCCTCTTATTTGACTTATAGTGTTTTGTGGTTCTTGAACTCTTCAAGATCTATTATCCTCCCTAGCCCCTTGATGATAAACACCTTTATCTTAGAAGCGGCGTGTTTAATAACAAACACCTTTTTGCTAAGTAGGATTATAGAACATATACCTAAACTTACTTTAGGATGTCCCACAAATCTGTACTTGTCAAATCTTGTCCCAAGCTTATCCTTTGAAACCTTTTCACATAAGTTGGACAACCCCTTATCTTAACATACTTAAGATTAGGAATCCTCCACATCCATAACTTTTATGGAGTCTTGGGGTTGGATTTTGAGGTTACCTTTTTCGTAGATATACGACCATTTCTAGGACATGATCGAGAAGGATCTTTGGAATGTCGGTAAAATCATTATGGACCGCACCATGTCCAACAAGTGCGATTTTTCATTCGGATACATCAATCGATTATTGCGTATCGGGATGTGTCCATTATATGAGAAAACCATTTGAGATGATCTAGAAACTTATTGCACAAGTATTTATTCCTTGATCTAATCAAAGAATCTTAATACTTTGCCAATTTGTTTTCTTTTGAATTCTTTGAACCTTTGAATAATTCACACTTGTATTCAACAAATACACACATTGACTCTTTGAATGATCATCTCCTTTTCTTATACTAATTTGTTCGATATGCAAAATTATTTTCATGTAAGTCAGTATACAAAATTTATTAAGTAATATTCGGTTCTATATCAAAACATTATTATTATAAATAGAACAACAATTGTTCTTAATTATAATACCAAAGATTTCATTGTCCAATGATAAAATGGAAATAATATTTTTTAAAGAAGCTGGAATCTGATAACAACTTATTGACTTAATAGATTTGCCGTAGGCATTGCTAAACTATAAGTTTCTATGGCTAATATGTGACCTTTGCTTCATTTTCCACACATAGGATTACTTATATATTTGTTTAGCTTCTACTACCTTGGTCCCTTCATAAATCTATATTTATGATAACGAAAGTCGGTATCAATACCCAGTAGAACCTTGACTTAAAGAAAAATTTATTTAAATCATGAACAAAATTTGTATTATATGTAGAAACTTCACTAAGCTTCTTTGGTTAGCCTCTGCAAGATGCTTCTCATGATTTCTTTCCGGTGTCGGGCTTATTGCGGTGGAAGCAAACTCCTTTCTTTATCCGTATCAGTTTTGTTCTTATTATCCTTTGTTTATGCCTTTCTATTTACCTTCTTTGAATCGTTCTTCTTTTGAGGAAGATCCTTTGGCCCCTACCGGTAAGACTTGGTCTTTCTTGGTTGGAAAGTGACTCTCGACATTTTTCAATATGTTAAGCAAATCGGTGAAGGCGATATCTAGCTTGTTCATATGAAAAATTCACAACAATTGTGAAAGAGTCAAGGGAGTGAGTGCAAGATCAAATCTTGGCTCAACTCTCCATCCATGAAAAAACCGGTTGTCTAATTGATCAATCAAATTGATTATGTTAAGAACTTTTTTATGCATCTTTATAGTGCCATTGGCCATTCTAGATCGGAAGAGCTCCTTAGATGTCGATATCTATCGGTCCTACTTTCCTCACCATCGACTACTTGATGTGCGGGGAATATAGTAGGAGCATCCATAGTTTCATCTTGTGCTGAAGCTCGTTACTCGTGGATCGAGCATGATGCATTGAGCCATTTGTGCATCATCTTGCCACTTTCTAAAAGTAGCAATCTCTTCCTCGGAGGCATTTATGCGCAACCATTGCGAGGATAGGCGTATTAAGGACATAAGATAGCTTTTTGACTATGAGAACTATTCTCAAATTCCTTAACCAATCAGTTTAATTGATGCGGTTAATTTAGCATCTAATATGCCCATGATGATAGTAATTTTAGACATTGTAAAATTACGTAAATGAATTTGTAATTAACAACATTTTAACATACATTCTTTTATTAATTACCAAAATAAATTAGGTCTTGTTTTAAATTTGGTATCTCCCACTATTTTCTTCAAACTATATTACCCTCACTTATATAGTTGGCAAAATCTAATTAAAGATTTGCTAGTGAGAATAAGGATCCCATTTCAAATGTATATAGCCTTGTGGTGACCTGACAAACTATATATAAATAAATAGGTGAACAACTTTTGTCGATTACATCGACTATCTGACTCCTTTTATTTTGCCTCTTAGATTATTTTGATCAGTGGTGGCACATCAGAATCAAAATTATCAAGTTAAGTCAAACCTAGCACTCATATATTCAAAAAAAAAGAAAAATATCATCCTTGTGGTGACCTGACAAAACAATATTGTTCAATTTTCTTTATAAGCATCAAATGTGATAAATTAACATCTTAAATACTTAATACTTGCCTTGTGGTGACACAACAAACTCATATTAAATATTTAATACTATTAATTTTTTATCATGCTAGAAAGCGACGTTCGATATTCAAATATCTTTGAGCGCTTAGGACTTAATATAAAAAATTGAGGGTTTGTTATTAATTTGTCTCATCTTGTTTTAGCGCATGCATATATATATATATAAAATACGCGTATATATTAATGAACATCGAAGCATGTTTGCATAATATATATATATATATAGTATAAGCATGCACATATAGAATCTATATTCTACGGATTGATTATGGACTTTTATTCTAGTTTGGTTCACTAGAGCCACCAAGTGAACCAAAAAAATTGAGCTCCCCCAAGGGTGCTGAGAAATAATATTTAAATATAACTATTACATTTAAACGGGCTCCATTACAAAAGCGGGTCTTCAAGCGCTCCTTGCTCCTTGATCTCAATTTTTCAAAATTAATTCTAACTATTCCTATTACAAAACTATTTAAAATAAATAGAAACCTTGATCGTGATCGAGGGAAATACATAGGAGGAGATAGAATTTACATTAGAAAAAATTAGAGAAGGCAGTCTGTGAGACCCCATTTAATAAAACCCATACATTAATACATCGACTAAAATAAAATCAATCGCATTGGTCGATAGTCCATAATCAATCCCATTTATTATCATACACATCATCATATGCATCGATAAATAACATTCATCTTATGAATAATAAACATTTAATATATATATTGATATCATTTAATGGGCAAATTTAGTTAGTATAAAATCTAATTTTGAATCAAAATAAACTCCTTTATTTTAATCAAATTTAAATCAAAATAAAACTATTTTATTTTAATTTATCAATTTTGAATAAAATAAACTATTTTATTTTAATCAAAATCTTTAATCAAAATAAACTCCTTTATTTTAATTAATTATGGAATCAATTCCATATATAAAAAAAATCTTTAATTAAAATAAACTCTTTTATTTTAATTAATTATGGAATCAATTCCATGTAAAAAAAAATCTTTTATTAAAGGAAACACGGATTTCTTTTCTATTCACAAATAAACTCCTTTATTTTGAATAATATGAAATCTTATTTCATATTTAAATAAAACTCCTTTATTTAAGGAAACATGGATTTTCTTTCTATTCACAAATAAACTCTTTTATTTTGAATAATATGAAATCTTATTTCATATCTAAATAAACTCCTTTATTTAAGGAAAATGGATTCTCTTTCTATTCTATTCACAAATAAACTCTTTTATTTTGAATAATATGAAATCTTATTTCATATCTAAATAAACTCCTTTATTTAAGGAAAAAATTCAAATAAAATTTTAGTTAAAATAAAATCAATTTCAACTCAATTAGTTATCATGGAATCAATTAAAAACTCTAATTAATTAGCATGAAATTTAATTTTAAAATTAAAATAAACTTTTATTTTAATATTAAAATAAACCTTTTATTTTAAAATTAAAATAAAACTTTTATTTTAATTATAAAATAATTAATATATATATATATATATATATATATATATATATATATATATATATATATATATATATATATATATATATATAAATATATATATATATATATATATATATATATATATATATATATATATATATATATATATATATATATATATATATATATATATATATATATTATATATATATATATTATATTATATATAATTTTTATTTTAAAATATTTTATTTATATATATATATATATATATATATTATATAATTATATATTTATATTATATTTTATTATTTTATATATAATAAATATAAATATATTTAAAAATAATTTTAATTAAAAAATTTCATTTTTTGATTTATAAAATTTTTTGAAAAAAAATTTTTAAAAAAAAATTTTTTTTTTTTTTTTTTTTTTTTTTTTTTTTTTTTTTTTTTTTTTTTTTTTAATAAATTTTATCTGATAAAATTATGCCCAATTAAATTATTCTAAAACACATATCAATATACATATCAAATTAAAACAATTAATAATTAGCATAAAGGTTTGGCTCACGATGCCCTTTATTAGGTTTGTAATATTCAAAAGCATGATCAAATTGCAAAAAAAAAAGCGAGCGTGTAAAAATCGAGTTTAAAAAATTTTACAAACCATATATACGGATCACCCTTTATGCACAATTATTAATTAAGCGAAAAAAGATAAAGAATAAAATCATACCCTTGAAGATCGAGCTTCCTCGGTGCAAGTTCACCTCAAATCCTTTTCGCGTTCGACTTGAATCACCGGGTTTGGTTCCTTCCTTTGATCGGCGTTAGCCACCCGAATGTTTGGCCTCTGGGGTGATCCACGAGGAAGAAAAAAATTCAAGAAGATGGGTGGTTGGCTAAACCCTAGTTTTTCTATCTCTATAGAAAAGGCGTACTCTCCGACAAATTGGAATTATTACGTATGTTGAAAAAATCAACAACCCCCACCACCCATAATAAGACTCCTCTTATTTATAGATGTGGGCAACCCACCTTAACAATTAAGGAATTGGGTTTTATTTAATTAATTAAATTCTTTTAATTAATTAAGCTCCCTAATCTTATTAGGGATAATTAATTAAACTCCTTTAACTAATTTTCCTTCTAATCGATTAGGAATAAATGAAGTACTTATATTAAATTAATTCCTAAACTCTTTTAGAAATTAAAATAATAATAATTGTAATAATATTAATAAGACTCCTCTTATTAATTTATATTTAATATTTCTAAAATATTAAATAATAAATATTAAGCTATTTAATTTATTCTATCACCATAGATTAAATTAAATATATACTTAACTATATTATTACGATTATGCCATTAACTTCTTAAATAATTATTCTTCCTTTTTTTTATGGTGTGACCCTTTAGGTTCTCATATTATTAAGCAGGTTGTGAATAAATCAATTAGAACAATTCTAATCTTATTTAAATAAATAAATTAAACAATTAATTTATTTAAATAAATAATATTTATTCTCTGATAGGGATAAGCCTCCTAGCGATCAGCGACTTTCCGGATAATATAGATTTCAACATTAATCATAAAAGAACCTTTGAGTAAATAGTTAATTCAAATGCAATTCAATCCTTCCACCATCTGATGTCCCGATTAAATATAAGGCATGGAATTCTTTGTCGAGTCTTATTTTATTTAATTATATGTATTTCGATCTCTTAAATGCCTGACTCAAATAATGCAAATTAGAAACTCCTTTCTAATTTCATTACGCCTTAACCGAGGACTCTTTGGGTTGTCATTTATCGAATCACATAGGACATTTCTCTTCTTTTATTAGAAGTGGTAGATTCTTTATTGATCATACATTATCTCCATATACTGACTTATTATACCAAGCATACCCTTTGATATACCTAAGGGTCTTAAGGAATAAGTCAAAGTATAACTCATCATACACGAGATACTATGATGATCTCGAGTCGAGGATTACTTGTACTACTATCACTCTGAGGAATTCCTATTGTGGCAAATAAAACTCCATTAGGTATTCCTTAGCGAGCCACGTTCGGTGAACTTATTCTCTAATAAGCACCTACATACTTGCTTTAGTGTCTCCACACAATGATGATCGTGAGATCAATCATCCTCATCGATGAGCAAGCAGCGTATGTACCGATCTATCGGATTCACTAATCCCCGATTTAGTAATCGATGATTGGGAACTATTTTAGTTTTAAGCTTTCTAAGAATTTAGATCTCATTAGAATGATCATCATCATTATTCTAAAAGCATTGCTTAAAACTATGGGTTTATCACATATTATAAAAGCGACATCATGTAGATAATTAAAAGCCTTTAATAAATTAATACTTTTTATTAATAAATGAATAAGATTATTTACAAAGTATATGCTTTATCATCAAACATGATTGGCTTTCGAAAATTCATGACACATACTATATTAACTAGGTCTTGATTCGAATCTCCTCTCTCGATTCCTTTCAAATCCACAAAGAACTGTTGATCAGGCAATTCATAAATTCACGCACAAATTAACATAGATAAACTAAAAATATCTTATTGAATTGAAAATCAAAGTTATAGAATCATCGTTACGCCCAAAGATCCATCATAAGTCTAATAAATAAATTAGTTCATAACGAATGAATTAAAAACTAAATAATTTGTTGAAAACATCATCCCAATTACAAATAGATGAAAGAAAAGAGGAATTATGGAAAACCCCTTCACGTAGCCTCGATTTGCAACCGTCGTGATAATCTCCAAAAATTACTCCTCCAACGTTCGCTCTTCAATCCTTGAAATCGATCTTGAATTCTTCCTTTGTGTTGTATGATCGTTGTTTTTCTACGTAAAAGCAAGCTCTCCGCTCTTCTGGACGAATTCTTCTTTTATTAGAGACCAAACGCACCAGCCAAGCCCAACAAAACCGAGCCCCAACAGAAGTCGAAACCAAATAGGAAAGTTCAGAAGCGGGACTCGCCTCTACGGGGTATAAGATAAATAAAATTTTCCCGTGCATGGCCAACCGACTTCAAAATTTCTAAGTTCCAACTTTTTTCCACTTTTGCTCCAAAAAGACCACCTTTCCTCACCAATTGCATCCATGACCACCCTACACATAAAATATCATGAAACGAGTAAAAACGAACACAAATCATGAAAATAACTATGAATTTAAACTTGAAATGAATATCGATTCGTGTATATAAAATCCACTTATCAAAATCCCCCAAACTTAAACCGTGCTAGTCCCCGAGCACAAAACAACTACATGTAATGAAATGCAATAATCTAAATGCCTAAAAATCCAACAACATCGCATAAACTAACTTATCCCATCGGCCTCAGAGAAAATAAGCAACTTTACAGTACAAATTATCAAACCCAATCCACAATTACGTATTAATTCTCAATTCTTAAACAACTATTACTGGTATAGCGTGCGTGTGTGATCAACATCTAAGATAACTGATACGGACCCAAATTCAATACATAAACAACTTCTTAGAAGGAATTATATAGTGCAAACTTAAAAATCTCAAAGATAGGCACGATTCATCTAAAATTAAACTTAACCAAATTCAAGGGTGCATGCAGGATACTTATACTTTCTCTTCTTCTTTTCTTTTTTTTTCTATACGGGGGCTTTTTGCACTTTTCCCGTTTTATTCTTATATCTTTTTTTTTCATAGATGCATGGTTGGTGAGTGCGTTTTACGCTCCATCTCACGCTTGTGTTTATGGGGAGTGCTTCACCTCAACCCACAACAAGACTCAACATATTTCATTCTTTTTTTTTTCTTTTTTTCTTTTTTTTTCAAAGCTTATATATCCCGCATATATTCCCCCAAACTTAGGTTCTTGCCTAATTTAAGCCTTCACTGCCTATCCTTGTCATTTTTTGGTTCACGCTAGCACTATCCTTTAGAAACCCTTTATATATCAATTTGAACTAACCGGTCAACAAAGATGTTATTAGTGCTACCCTTTTATAATGATTTCAAACAAGTCCAAGAATCGATTCATAATAGTAATTATATCACAGTTCTAATAATCTATACTATATTGGTTAACTTATTCACAATCTCATCATTGGCCAGAATAACCTGTAGAATGCGACACCATTGGACATATGCAAACAAACTATTTAACTAAATTTATTTTATTTTATTATATATATATATATATATATATTAACAATAGATATATGAAAACAATGCAAAATCCTAACTACTATACAAATACCTATTCTATAATGCAAAACTAGATATGACAACAAAAATTTAAAAATGCATGTATGCAACTAAACAACTAACTCCCCCAAACTTAAATAAGACAATGCCCTCATTGGATAAAAATAAAATGCACGAGGACTTCCCTGGAATTGTCTAAGTCTGGGGCGGTGGTTGGTGCTCTTTTTCATCGGAATCACTAGGAGGAAATCGAGGTAATGGATCGAGCTGTTGATACGGAAATTGGGCTGACGGGTTGAAACTTTGGAGCGTTGTGTTGAATGAAACGAAAGATGTGTTTATGGCATCGAACATGTGATCTTGGCGCATCGCCAATCACCGCATTTCCCGGCGTGCTGCCCTATTATGCGCATTCATTTGTTTCTGGAACTCAAGGAACTTAGTGCTAGAAAATGCCTCAGTCTGCGGAACCTGTTCAGTTCCTTGATCTCCCATTGTTTCATCCTCATCCCCCGAGTTATCTTTGGCATTGACTTCTTCTTCCGACGCCGATAGAAAAATAAAACCCAAACCCCGTGGATGTGAATCGCCTCCAGGCCACACCGAATACCGCGCAATCAATCTTAAATCAAGCAAAGCAAGTGGCGGTTGAGTGGGCTCATCATCAGAATAACGCACCTCGGCATTGCGGCACAACGCACAAATTAGTGAAGGGTTTGGCAAACCGCCCGAAAAATTTCCCCATAAGCACCGACGGATGGAGAAATTAATGATGGCCCCGACGTCGATATGGAAATCTTGCACAATGGTGTATAACAGTAACGCCTTCTCTTTAGTGACGTCCGAAGTGTGTTGGGACGGAAGCAATTTCGCACATAAAAATGCGTACCATATCTTTCCATACAAGCTCAAGTCCTTGCTATTAAACACCGTTCTGCCCTTCATACCTTTGGTCCAAGATGTTCCCAGTTTTGTCATATTTGTAATAACCTCCTCATAATCCGGGTCAAAATCCCTCATTTGGGCATACTAGCAATGGCGTGGCACCCACAATTGATAATAAGCATTAATAGCGTCATCACTGAATGGAACCATCCGACCCCGCACAAACGCTTTGAAAGGAGCTTTGTCTTCGGCGTTTGCATAGAATTCTTTGATGAGGTTGACCACGGGGGGTACCAGATGTTCGATGAATTTGAGCCACCCCTTTACATGAATTTGGGACATCATCTCCCCCATCATTGCCCTCGGGGGCCAAGCCACGTTCTGGTGTAAGTGCTTTAGATTGCATGTATCAGAACTAGCTTTACGTGGCGCAAGGCCACAAATTTCCGTGCCATACGTAGTTGGCGGTGGAGCGGCGCTTGAACTCGCCCCCCGTTGGCATTTGGGTGTTGGTTGAGATGCCATTAAGTTTCAGCAGGGAACTCTTGCTAGTAACCACTTTCGTACCCGAAAACTTGGTTCAAGCACTTTATCAAACACTTCGCATGCGGTTGGGTTAAGTTACACAATTTTTGTAATTTGAACTTTGAAGTTGGTGTGTGTGGTAGAGATGAGATGAAGCCACAAGTACGCACCAGAATTTTCTCTAAAAAACAACCTCTCCAAATGCCCTAATTCGAAAAGAAGAATTTGGGATGAAATAAATATGAGATGGTATATATAGAGGTGATGTTGGTGGGATTCATGAAGTTGGGGGAAGTGGAGATCGTGGGAAGTAGTAGTGGGGATGAGGGTTGTGATGTAGGTAATGGGTAGTGGTGGGTTGATATGGAAGCAAGGGAGGGATGTTGAGGGAGAGAGAGAGCACAAGAAGGAGTGGGCGAGTTATGTGTGTATGGACTAAGGCTAGGACGTGCGGTTTAAATGAACAAGTCTGCCCAGGATTTAGGACCCACGGGAAAAAAGTTAAACCAAAAAGGTTTCATTTTGCCACTATTATCATAAAAATTTTTGGTCAAAAATTTTAAGATGCAAAATTTTTCGATTTTAATCCATTTCGTAGGCGTTGTTGCTCTAACTCACGTTGGACCTCTCCTGAAACCAAAAACATGCAATACGTTAAATTAATGACAACTTGTAGTTTCAATGAGATTTTTAGTACTTTTCAGAGATTATTAGCAAAACTTATAATTGACAAGTCCTAACTACTACTTCATAAACTATATCCTAACAAATTAAACATGAACTATGAAAAATAAAGAAAGGTTGGGTTGCCTCCCAATTAGCGCTTGATTTTAAGTCGTTTCAAATTTCGACTACTCCCCTCGCTTTTACTTGTGTATCTACGAGGATGATGTTGTCGGCGTCCCAATTTGACTCGCCACCCCAATAATGCTTTATCCGTTGACCATTGACTTTGAACATTTCTAGCGGATTATGACTGTAGAGTTCAACGGCGCCATGAGGAAATACTCGTTTTATAGTAAATGGTCCCGACTATCTCGACTTAAGCTTTCCGGGGAACAAACGCAGCCGTGAATTGAACAAGAGGACTGCTTGACCCGGCTCGAATGTTCGTTGCACAATTTTCTGGTCGTGCCACCTTTTAACTTTTTCTTTGTATAGCTTGGCATTCTCGTAGGCTTGGAGGTGGAATTCGTCGAGCTCATTTAGTTGGAGTAGCCTCTTTTCTCCTATCGCGGCTTAATCAAAATTCAGTTTCTGTATTGCCCAATAAGCCTTGTGTTGTAGCTCCACCGGTAAGTGACATGCCTTTCCGTACAAAAGTTGATAAGGTGACATCCCGACTGGCGTTTTGTATGCAGTCCGGTACGCCCATAATGCGTCGTCCAATCGAAGTGACCAATCTTTCCGACTCAGATTTACGACTTTCTCCAATATCCTCTTAACTTCTCTGTTTGATACCTCGGCTTGCCCATTAGTTTGAGGGTGATACGCTGTAGCCACCCTTTGATTTACCCCATACTTAGCCAAAAGAGTTGTAAACGACTTATTGCAGAAGTGACTGCCTTCATCACTAATTATTGCTCTTGGCGTGTCGAATCTCGTGAAAATGTTTTTCTGTAGAAACTTGGGGACCACCTTGGGATCATTAGATGGTAATGCTGTAACTTCAACCCATTTCGATACGTAATCCACCGCGAGCAGAATATACTGATTGCTCAAAGACGACGGGAATGGTCCCATGAAATCGATGCCCCATACATCAAAGATTTCCACTTCAAGAATTGTTTGTAGGAGCATCTCATTCCGTTTCGATATGTTTCCCACCCTTTGGCATCTATCACATGTTTTCACAAATTGGTGGGCGTCTTTGAACACCATAGGCCAATAAAACCCGGATTGAAGAACTTTCGTCGCGGTGCGCTCACTTCCGTAATGTTCACCGTATGTCGATGAATGGCATTCTTGTAATATGTTGTGGACTTCACTGTATGGGATACATCGTCAAATCATCTTATCGGCACATTGTTTAAACAGATACGGCTCATCCCACATGTACCACTTGACATCGTGAAGAAACTTCTTTTTCTGTTGTCGTGTAAGATCCGGCGGAAGAATCTTGCTTACCACATAATTCACTAAGTCTGCATACCACGAAAATTCTGCATTCAACCCAAATAACTGCCCATTCGGGAATGTCTCGTTGATCAAGCATCTATCTTCATCCTTTTTCTCCGGATTTTCCAGTCTTGATAAATGATCGGCAACTTGATTCTTCGTCCCCTTTCTATCTTTAATTTCTAAATCAAATTCTTAAAGTAGGAGAATCCATCGGATAAGGCGTGGCTTAGCATCTTTTTATGCTATTAAGTACCGAATCGCCGAATGGTCCATGTAGACTATTACCTTAGTCCCGATCAAATATGCCCAGAATTTATCAAACGCGTATACCACTGCAAGTAATTCCTTCTCCGTAGTAGTGTAGTTCATTTGTATATGGCGTGAAACACCTTGTCTCGTCTTTGGCCCAAAACAGCCCCAACCGCATAGTCGCTTGTGTAATAACCCGATATTTTCTATGTAAATAAATATGAAATTTTTCATGTAATTTTTTTTATTATTTTAATGATGAGAATATGTGTCAAGTAATGTATGATAAATGCAAATATATTTATTACCTATAAATAATTTTAGAATTATTAATCACTACAAATTATATTCCTATAGTAATTAATTTTTGTAAGCAGAAATGTTTTTATTAATTATTTTCCATGAAAACATGATTTTATATTATTTAAATAATATATGAACTGATTATTAGAAGTATAATAATAAATATTTTATTATATGAATTTGTTCAGAATATTTAAGTTAATTATTTTAGCTTAATTATTGATGTTGTATATGAATTATAAATCAGATATGGAATCCAAACAATAAATTTGGATTTATATCAAGGGATGAGAATAATAATATAATATTAATTATATTTTAATTTTTCAGTGATATAAATATGTACTGTAAATGTGAAGACTGATAATGGTGGGCCAAATATGGTAAATTAGGTCACAACCCTCATGCCGTATTATTAAACCCTAATTGCTAAACTCGGTTATGAGTTCGAGACGGTGTAGTACTTGTGTTATATGAATTTTACTGTGTATTATATAATTTCTGTAATTAGGAGAAACCCTAATTATTAATTGAAAACCCTAATCTGCTAATATTAGAAACCCTAATTACTGTTTTAGTAAATTATAATGATAAGTAGGAAACCCTATTTGTTAATTTGGGAACCCTAATGATGTTAAGGAACCCTAATTATTTAAACCCTAATTTTCTATTAAAAACCCTAATTTCTATTAAAAACCCTAATTTAATTAGTGTGTTTAAAATTAAAATTTTATTACACTTTAATTTTAATCGTCCAAATCCTAGAAATTATCGAAACTTTAAGATGTAAAATCTAGTGATTAAACCCTAGATTTAATAACATTGGACAAGAATACCCTTGAAATTAAAAATAATTACCAAAATACCCTTTTGTCCCATATGTTGAATTATTGTTAGACAAGATCTAGCAAAAATCTGGCCAGCTACCCTATTATCTAGCTAGGAGCTATAACACTCCAATTCTCAACCATTACTAGCAGCCAAAAGCATTGCATATCAATATACATATAGATTCAAGAGAGAGAAAGTATACTTAATGGCCTAAATTGTTCACAAATGCATAGTCATATTATCTCAACTCAAAACCCACGAAAAAATAAGCTAGATCAGTCACATAATCAAGCCCTACGAAATCCAACAACAAATCAGTAGCCTAAGATCAAGATTGATCAAAGTAAAGGTATAAACCCTAGCTTGAATTCTGACCTTTAATGGTGTGTTAGATGTTTTTTTTTATGTTAAATGTGTTGTTAGTAGTGTCTAATGATGATCTGGGTTGCTAGATGTTGAATCCATAACATCTAGAGGCTCGGATTTGAAGATTTACAAAATCTAGAAAATTTTTGTTTTGATTTCTGACAACGAATATCAGGCCCTATATCTCTGCGATATTTAATGATTTTTGTGTTTTGAAAGTTTATAGTCAGAATCGATATGAGATCCAGATCAGATCAAAAAGCAAGCCTAGATAAGTTTTATATTGCACGTTATTTGTGGTCAAACCACGTTGACTAGGCAAGATTGACTAAAGTGGAAATATGGGTGACCATGAACTTGCCTGTAAAGCTCGACAAAGAAGTTCATGGGCCCGAGATCTTTCTATTGATAGTTGTTTGGTTTCTTTTGTTGTAATAAGTTTGTTGTTTGTTGTTTATTCTATATATTTAAGCTTATAGAACATCTAAATGAATAACAGATTCATAGTACGGTCAAACCATGTAAGATGATCACGATTTCCGTTTTCGGGTAACCCGAAAACCTATGATCGTGATTTTCCATACGGGTTGACCGATTAATATTCGACGCGTTAATGGTTGTTATGGTGATTATATGTGATATATTTCTTCATTTATATGTTGGTTAGCTAACGTAAAGATTAAATCACGAAAAAAATATTGGGATCATAAGTTATGGGAGACCAAAAGTGAATAGTCGAATCGTTCTTCATTTCAGGTAACCTAAAAAATGAAGAATCTCGACAAAGATGTTCATGAGCCTATATCTTGCAATTATGTTATGTTATGAATCATTTGGTCATTTGGATCGTGTAGTCTTGCATGAGTACTACAAGCTCGAGAGACATAATGCCCGTAATAATCAACGTTATAAACTATTGTTGGTCAAACTATTTATCTCATCAACTCGACATGGGTTTTACGGGTTTGGCAAAATGTTTCAAGAACACCTAAGGTGACGGTTTACACGCCAAAGGGCTTTAATGATGCATAATATATATTTAATTTCGAAAATTAATTAATTTAATTAAATAAATAGAAAAAATAGTTTTTAATTATTAAAATACAAAATAAATTACTAAAAATTATTCTAAAGTCCGAAAATTAGTTTTTAATTATTTTAAGTATATTTCATGAATATTTAATATTTTTGGGATATAAAATGTATTTAATTTATTTAAGCATAATATTAAATAAATTATTTAAAATGATTTTTAATACATGAAAAATCATTTTAAAATAAAGTTATGTTATAAAAAATATTTTAAGTTATTTTCTATAATTTTAATATTTTGTGATGATTTTCATTATTAATTAGATATTAATGATGATTAAGTTGTTTAATAAAGATATTAAATAAATGATGAAAAATAGAATTAATGATTAAAAATTTATATGAAAATGATTTAGAGATTATAAAAATATTTTAAGTTATAAAATATAACTTTTGATATTTCGTCATGAAAAAATATTAATATTTTAATATTAAGGATATTAGATTCATTTAATAATTATATTAGATAAAGTAATGTAAAATGATTTTAATATTAAAAAATCATTTTAAAGGAAAATAAAGTGTTTAAAGATATTTTAAGTTATAAAAATAACTTTTAATATTTAAAGGATAATTTCATTAATAAATCAATATTACCGATATTAATTTAATATTAATGTTATTAAGTTTATTTAATAATTATATTAAATAAATAGTTTTAAAATGGTTTTATTGATTTAAAAATCATTTAAAGGTAATATTAATACTTTAAAATATTTTGAGTTATTATAAATAACTTTAATATTTTGGCAATAGTTTCATTAATAGTTTGATATTAATTAAATATTAATTATAATAGAATTAGTTAATATTTAAATTATTTAATAATGATTTCGTTGTTTGAAAATTCATGATAAAGTATAATAATTATTTTAAAATTATTATAAGGTTATGAAAAATAATATGACTAATATTTAAAATATCTAAACGAATATTGAACTATAGATTATAGTTTTAGACTCGATAATTACCCGATAAAGCCGTCGGTATATAAAAATATTTCATAAATTGATCTGGACTTAAATAAATTGACTAGATATGTGTCTGTTTATGATCCTATGAATGTTAAACATATGTGACAATGTGATTAGGTTATGTGCTGACTGAGAAATGCAGTACTAGGTGTTATAGTATATTGTTCTAATTGAACAAATGATCTTATTACTGATAGGTCACTGTATAAAAGATTAATCTAAGTTGCGTTATTGTAGTAGAAATTTCAGTAAGTATCTAAACCTTATGCACTACTTTTATTTCGTGCAAACAGGTATATTATGTTATAAAAGTTTCCTAAACTTACTCTAATTATTTTTGAGCAAGTATCTGATCAATTATTTACATTGTGCAAGTATCCTACTTTTGCATTTACTTTATGCAATTGTCATGAGTAAGAAAGTTTGTAATTATATTATTATTGTGCGATTATTAACTCTATTATTATTGATTATGTATCCAATCTTTGTATTCATACAAGTTCTTACATTATCCGATCAACGTATTATCAGTATAATTCGGATATTTATTCTGCTCGTTAATTTGTATATAGGGTTGCATAAGTGTCCCCATTTGGATAACCATTGATTTAATCATATGTAGATACATACTTATTGATTTCAAGTATGTATACGTTGACTTAAAAAGCCGTCTAAGCTATTTGATTCATTTAGACATAAAATATTGTTGAACAAGATAGAACGTATATTGTATCCAACCAGATTATTTTTGTTTGGATTCCCGACTAAGTATGAACATCCCGAATATGGGAAAACTTTTGTGCCCCTAAGGTGGATAGAGTGAACGATAATATCGTTCTTGCATGTAGTATTGATCAATACAGGCATACCGGGCCGATCACCCCCCCGCGTCGCGTAAGTTATGATTTGCCATGATGAAGTTCATTTAACCTTTTGAAAATAGAAACCAATGTTCATAGTATGTTGACTGATCTCCAGATATAGTCTGTACGTAGTTTCAAAGATTTGATATGGAAGTGATATGTTGTTATTATTGGTTCAGCTTACTTCACAACTGTTGATTCGTTGTAGAAGTGTCTTTCAAAGAAAACATTTAATTCTTTCAGCTAATATATATTGTTGTTATTACTTGCTGGGCAATCCAATGCTCATTCTTGCTTTAAATTTAAATGTTTTCAGTTAAGTATGATCAACATGAAGGCTCAGGCAAGAACAAAGGGAAAGGAAAGTTGTACGAATGAGATTTATAATATGTTGTGTAATAGATATAGTTTATTAAGACAATGATACTTATTATCTATGATGTAATGAATGTTTAAAGGTCTCATACCTGGGAGTAAACTTTGATATATATGTAAATTAAGTTTAACTTTATATTATTGTTATTATTATTAGCATTATTCAGCTTATAGAATTGGTATCGTGAAGCACCGAGTTCGGGTTTTAAGTACCCGGATTTGGGGGCGTCACAGGTTGGTATCAAAGCTTTAGGGTTAGAAACCTTAGGTGGGATCGACCTTAGGCTATAACCTTAGAACAGAGAGAAACGTTGAAAATACAGATAACTCATATAGAGTTTAAAAGGAGATGAATTGAATAAATTCATCGTTCAACAAAAGAAAAGATAACTCTTATAAAACTATTGTTTGCTGTGTGTATATATTATTTACTAATCAACATAAGTTGTGTGTAGATGTTAGGTGAAAAAGAATTAGGATACTCTCTGATCGTAAAGAAGGAGCCGATATCAAAGCCAAAAGCTGAAATAGAGGCTCATAGTGCAGACAACCTTAATGAGGTGGTGGTATTGGAAAACGTAGTATCAGATCCGTAAATGGTGGAATCGCGAGATAGTGATTCAGACACTCAAAGTTGAGCCGATCAAGCATCAATGTAATATGTAATCACGAAGAACAAGGTTTATTCTCTAGAAAAGTTGTGGGAAATAGAAAAGCTACTAAATAACCAATTGCGAAAGGCGTTAATAGAAACTATGGAAGAACAAGATAAGCTTAAAATCCAAATTGATCAAATGGGAGCCGGAAGCAACAAATTATGTGCAGCTCCGAGCAAGGAAGGGAAAAGAAAGAGGAAAGACCGTGACTTAGGAAATTAGTAGGATTAGTAGTTGATTATGTATGTTGATAATATACGGGTGTAATGTAATATTCTCAAACTTTTGTATAAGTTATTACAGTAATTCCGACTTTTGTGGTCATGAAGGGATAGCAGTATGAGTTATGTTATGTAAAGTACTTTGAATTGATGAATACGAATCAATGTTTCATTAATGGAATAAGTTTTGTGTAAAACTTTGTGTTACATGTTAAACTTATACAATAAGGTTTAGAATGTAAGTTAAATTTATAATTTTATGTAATCAGATAATGCCGCCAAGACGTCAAACACGAAATCAAAGGGCAGAAGAATCTGTCAACAACGCTGAGGGACAACAGCAAGACCCAATGCAAAACTTTGAAAACATGGTAGCTCAAGCTATGCAGCAGGGAATACCAGCCACAGGGAACCGACCAGACAATCGCTTGGCAAACTTCAAAGACTTCAAGGCGGTAGGACCACCAGAATTCAGGGGAACAACTGACCCTATAGAAGCCCAGACATGGGTTAACGAGATAGAAAAGGCGTTCGTAGTTGCTAGGGTAGATGAGGGGCAATAGACCTCTTTTGCCACTTATATGTTGAAAGGGGAGGCAAACCTTTGGTGGGAAGCAAATCAAACTAGTGCAGGAGAGGGAGTAGTTACTTGGGCTAGGTTTAAGACTTTGTTTTTCGAAAACTACCTCTCAGCTAGCATGCAGGATAGGATGGAGGTAAAATTTCTGGAGTTAAAGCAGGAGAACATGACTCACAAGTGAGTATGCCGCAAAGTTTAATGAGTCAAGCTAGGTTCGCCTCGCATCAAGTTGATACGAGGCTAGGAAGGCAAGAAGGTTCGTTGGGATTAAAACCTCGCTCTATTAACAAGGTGGCAAATGTTGCAAATCAATACTTTTTGCAAAGACTCATGGAAAAGGCTATCATAGCTAAGGAGGGGAGTGAGGCCATAAGCCTCTATAACAAGGAGAAGAGGAACAAAGGCAAGGTTGTAGGAGCTGTGAAGGTGGAAACTAATAGTGGGAATATGGGTGAGAAAAGAAATGAGAATTATTTTGGGAATGTTCAGGTGAAACAGGAAGGTGTGAAGAAGCAGATAGTTCAGTGTGGGAAATGTGGGAAGAATCACTCTGGTGAGTGTCTGAAGGGTAAGTTTGTATGTTACAAGTGTGGGCAGGAGGGTCATATCTCTCCCAACTGCCCCAACCCAAGGATGAACAATGGGTGTTTTCTATGTGGATCGACTGAACATAAGGTGAGGGATTGTCCAAAGAGGAAAATGGAGGCAGGGAGTGTAACCACGGGAAAAGGAAGCGGGACTATGACAATCACAGATGAGGCTTTCACCAACAAACCAATCGCACAAGTCTTCAATACGACGGTCCGTGATATCGTGAATAAATTGGGAATGGAACCGGTATTATTCGAATAACTTTTATTTTCGTGTATATATTTGATTTTCCTTTATATAGCAAATTATTTTATAAATAAAATGTTGAGGGAGGAATTTGAGTTCTTTTAGAAATAAAATTTCCATTTAATCAGAAAGATAAGCTTTATATAAATAGTTAAAGATCAGTTCGATCAAATATGATCGAGATCTACTTGCAATGATTGTGTATGTATCTACCCCTGTATGTACGTATGAGTTTTTACAACGGTGATTCCGAGGACGGAATCCTTATAAGGGAGGGTGAATATAATAACCCGATATTTTCTATGTAAATAAATAAGAAATTTTGCATATAATTTTTTTTTATTATTTTAATGATGAGAATATGTGTCAAGTAATGTATGATAAATGCAAATATATTTATTACCTATAAATAATTTTAGAATTATTAATCACTACAAATTATATTCCTATAGTAATTAATTTTTTGTATGGCTTAGAAATGTTTTATTAATTATTTTCTATGAAAACATGATTTTATATTATTTAAATAATATATGAACTGATTATTAGAAGTATAATAATAAATATTTTATTATATGAATTTGTTCGTAATTTTAAGTTAATTATTTTAGCTTAATTATTGATGTTGTATATGAAGTATAAATCATATATGGAATCCAAACCCTAAATTTAGATTTTTATCAAGGGTTGAGAATAATAATATAATATTAATTATATTTTAATTTTTCAGTGCTATAAATATGTACTGTAAATGTGTAGACTGATAATGGTGGGCCAAATATGGTAAATTAGGTCATTACCCTCATGCCGTATTATTAAACCCTAATTGCTAAACTCAGTTATGAGTTCGAGACGCTGTAGTACTTGTGTTATATGAATTTTACTGTGTATTATATAATTTCTGTAATTACGAGAAACCCTAATTATTAATTAAAAACCCTAATCTGCTAATATTAGAAACCCTAATTACTGTTTTAGTAAATTATAATGATAATTAGGAAACCCTATTTGTTAATTTGGGAACCCTAATGATGTTAAGGAACCCTAATTATTTAAACCCTAATTTTCTATTAAAAACCCTAATTTCTATTAAAAACCCTAATTTAATTAGTGTGTTTAAAATTAAAATTTTATTACACTTTAATTTTTAATTGTCCAAATCCTAGAAATTATTTGGGAAACTTTAAGATGTAAAATCTAGTGATTAAACCCTAGATTTAATAACATTGGACAAGAATACCCTGAAATTTAAAATTATTTCCAAAAATCCCCTTTTGTCCCATATGTTGAATTATTGTTAGACAAGATCTAGCAAAAAATCCGTCGACCACCCTATTATCTAGCTAGAGCTATAGCACTCAATTCTCAACCATTACTAGCGCACCAAAAAGCATCAGATATCAATATACATATAGATTGAGAGAGGAAAGTACACTTAATGGCCTAAATTATTCACAAATGCATAGTCATATTATCTCAACTCAAAACCCACGAAAAAATAAGCTAGATCAGTCACATAATCAAGCCCTACGAAATCCAACAACAAATCAGTAGCCTAAGATCAAGATTGATCAAAGTAAAGGTATAAACACTAGCTTGAATTCTGACCTTTGATGGTGTGTTAGATGTTGATTTTTTTATGTTAAATGTGTTGTTAGTAGTTTCTAATGATGATCCTGGGTTGCTAGATGTTGAATCCATAACATCTAGAGGCTCGAATTTGAAGATTTACAAAATCTGGAAAAATTTTTGTTTTGATTTGACGACAACGTATGTTAGGCCCTCAGTATCTCAAGCGCGATCTTTAATGATTTTTGTGTTTTGAAAGTTTATAGTTGTAGTCGATATGAGATATGTGCTCGTAGAAAAAAGTAGGCCTAGATAAGTTTTATATTGCACGTTATTCGTGGTCAAACCACGTTGAATTTAAGATTAACTAAAGGGAAATCTGGCAACCGTGAACTTGCCTGTAAAGCTCGGCAATGAAGTTCATGGGCCCAAATCTTTACATTGATAGTTGTTTGGTTTATTTTGTTGTAATAAGTTTGTTGTTTGTTGTTTATTATATATATTTAAGCTTATAGAACATCTAAATGAATAACAGGATTCATGTAGTGTACGGTCAAACCATGTAAGATGATCACGATTTCCGTTTTCTGGGTAACCCAGAAAACCTATGATCGTGATTTCTATACGGGTTGACCGATTAATATTTGATAGCGTTAATGGTTGTTATGGTGATTATATGTGATATATTTCTTCATGTATATGTTGGTTAGCTCTGCAAAGATTAAATCACGAAACATCTGGGATCATAAGTTATGGGAGAGACGAAAGTGAGCAGTCGAATCGTTTCTTCATTTCTAGGTAACCCGAAATGAAGAACGACTCCGATAAAGATGTTCATGAGCCTATATCTTGCAATTATGTTATTTTATGAATCTGTTGGTGGTGGATCGTGTAGTCTTGCATGAGTACTACAAGCTCGAGAAAGATAATGCCCGAATAATCACCGTTTACAAACTATTGTTGGTCAAACTAGCTATCTCATCAATCCATGACATGGGTTTCGGGTTTGGCGAAAATGTTTCAAGAACACCTATATGAGGTTTACGCTAAAGGGCTTTTAATGACAGACAATATATATTTAATTTCCAAAATTAATTAATTTAAATAAATAAATAGAAAAAAAATAGTTTTAATTATTAAAAATACAAAATAAATTACTAAAATTATTCTAAAGTCCTAAAATTAGTTTTAATTATTTTAAGTATATTTCATGAATATTTAATATTTTTGGGATATAAAAAGTATTTAATTTATTTAAGAATAATATTAAATAAATTATTTAAAATAATTTTTAATACATGAAAATCATTTAAAAATAGGTTATGATATAAAAGATATTTTAAGTTATTTTCTATAATTCTTAATATTTTGTGATGATTTTCATTATTAATTAGATATTAATGATGATTAAGTTATTTAATAAAGATATTAAATAAATGATAAAAAATAGAATTAATGATTTAAAATTTATATGAAAATGATTTAGAGATTATAAAAAAATATTTGAAGTTATAAAATATAACTTTTGATATTTAAATCATGAAAATATTAATATTTTAATATTAAGGATATTTGATTCATTTAATAATTATATTAGATAAAGTAATGTAAAATGATTTTAATATTAAAAAAATCATTTTTAAAGGAAAATAAAGTGTTTAAATATATTTTAAGTTATAAAAATAACTTTTAATATTTAAAGGATAATTTCATTAATAAATCAATATTACGATAATAATTTAATATTAATGATATTAAGTTTATTTAATAATTATATTAAATAAATAGTTTTAAAATGGTTTTATTGATTTAAAAATCATTTAAAGGTAATATTAATACTTTAAAATATATTTGAGTTATTATAAATAACTTTAATATTTTGGCAATAGTTTCATTAATAGTTTGATATTAATTAAATATTAATGATAATAGAATTAGTTAATATTTAAATCATTTAATAATGATTTCAGTGTTTGAAAATTCATGATAAAGTATAATAATTATTTTAAAATTATTATAAGGTTATGAAAAATAATATGACTGATATTTAAAATATCTAAACGAATATTGAACTATAGATTAGAGTTTTAGACTCGATAATTACCCGATAAAGCCGTCGGTATATAGAAATATTTCAGAAATTGATCTGGACTTAGATAAATTGACTAGATATGTGTCTGTTTATGATCCAATGACTGTTAAACATATGTGACAATGTGATTAGGTTATGTGCTGACTTCGAAATGTAGTACTAGGTGTTATAATATATTGTTCTAATTGAACGAATGATCTTATTACCGATAGGTCGCTGTATAAAAGATTAATCTAAGTTGCGTTATTGTTAAAAGTGCGCATTGCAAGTATCTAAACCTTATGCACTACTTTTATTTCGTGCAAACAGGTATATTATGTTATATGAAGTTTCCTAAACTTACTCTAATTATTATTGAGCAAGTATCTGATCTATTGTTTTACATTGTGCAAGTATCCTACTTTTCATTTACTTTATGCAATGGACATGAGTAAGAAAGTTTCAGAATTATATTATTATTGTGCAGATTATTAACTCTATTATTATTGATTATGTATCCAATCTTTGTATTCATACAAGTTCTTACATTATCCGATCATCACTGTATTATTGTATAATTCAGATATTTAATATGTTCGTTAATTCGTATATAGGGTTAGACAAGTGTCCCCACTTGGATAACCATTGTATTTAATCATATGTTGATATATACTTATTGATTTCAAGTATGTATACGTTGACTTAAAAGCAGTCTAAGCTATTTGATTCAACTAGACATAAAAATATATTTGAACAAGATAGAACGTTATTGTATCCAACCAAATTGTTTTGGTTTGGATTCCCGACTAAGTATGAACATCCCGAATATGGGAAAACTTTTGTGCACCTAAGGTGGATAGAGTGAACGATAATATCGTTCTTGCATGTAGTATTGATCAATATAGGCATAACGGCCGATCACCCCCGCGTAAGTAAGTTATGATGGTTTATAGATGAAGTTACATTTAACCTTTTTGAAAATAGAAACCAATGTTCATAGTATATTGAATGATCTCCGGATATATACCGTGCGTAGTTTCAAAGATTTGATATGGAAGTGATATGTTGTTATTATTGGTTGACTTACTTCACAACTGTTGATTCGGTGTAGAAGTGTCCTTCAAAGAAAACATTTAATTTTTCAACTAATATATATTGTTGTTATTACTTATTTGGGCAATCCAATGCTCATTCTTGCTTTAAATTTAAATGTTTTCGATTAGTATGATCAACCTGAAGGCTCAGGCAAGAACAAGGGGAAAGGAAAGCTGTACGAATGAGATTTATAATATGTTGTGTAATAGATATAGTTTATTAAGACAATGATACTTATTATCTATGATGTAATGAATGTTTAAAGGTCTCGTACCTGGGAGTAAACTTTGATGCATATGTAAATTAAGTTTAAACTTTATATTATTGTTATTATTATTAGCATTATTCAGCTTATAGAAATGGTATCGTGAAGCACCGAGTTCGGGTTTCAAGTACCCGGATTTGGGGGCTTCACAGCTTGCATCACGCATAAGTTCGAATGGCATTTTCCAGTCGGCATGTACTATCGCACAGGGTAGTTAATTAATTCTTCTTCAACAATTCAAACGCGGACTTGCATTAGAAGTAAAGCTAAAAGTCGCATCCTTCTCTAAAAGATCGCATAGAGGTTTTACAATCTTAGAAGTCTTTTATGAACCTCCTAGAGAACCCAAAGATGCCCCGTAAAACGAATAATACCCTTAACTCGAGCTTCTATGGAGGTAGTTTCTCGATCGTGTCCAACTTTGCCTTGTCCACCTCCAATCCTTGAGCCGACACCTTATGTCCCAAAATTATGCCTCTTCAACCATGAAGTGGCATTTTCCCTATTCAAGATGAGGTTTGTATCCCACACCAACAATAATACCATGACCCGATTCTCTAAGAAGTGTCAAAATTGTCCCCATAGACCGAGAAATCGTCCATGAAGACTTCAACATTCTTCTCCACCATATCCGAGAAAATAGCCATCATACACCGCTGGAAAGTTGCCGGTGCATTGCACATTCCGAATGACATTCTCCTGAATGCAAAGGTGCCGTAAGGGCAAGTGAATGTTGTCTTTTCTTGATCCTCAAGAGCGATAGCAATCTTATTATATCCCGAATATCCATCCAATAAGCAGTAAAACTCATGTCCCGCTAACATGTCTAACATTTGATCGATAAAAGGTAGCGGGAAATGATCCTTTCGGGTTGCCTTATTCAATCTCCTATAATCAATGCACACCCTCCAACCTGTTACTATCCTTATTGGAATTAACTCGTTGTCCTCATTCTGAATTACCGTCATTCCCCCTTTCAGGCACACAATGAATCTGGACTTACCCATTTATCGCTTGGAATTGGATATATGACACCCAAGATCCAATAATTTCGAAATTTCCTTCTTGACCACTTCCTTCATGATTAGGTTAAGTCGACGCGTTGATGCTCCACCGATGGACTTGTGATCATCCTCCATCGTAATCTTGTGTATGCAAAATGATGGGCTAATGCCTTTTATATCCATAATCGTCCATCCAATCGCCGATTTGTGATCCTAAGCACCTCAAGTAACTTTTCTTCCCGCAATTGCGTTAAGTGCGGAAATAATTCTTGGTAAAGAATTTAAATCGCCTAAATATGCATACCGAGATGTTTAGGGAGTGGCTTAAGTTCCAATGCCGGTGGCTCCTCCAATGATGGTTTTAATTTTTTTCGCAACTGCCTCCTCTGTGTGTAGAGGTTCAACCGAAGTGCTCGAATCGATTTAACTCGTGGCAACAGTCAGCATCTGTAATAAGTCCACAAATTCCCGGGTCATCGCTTTCCTCATCCCCTAGTAAAGTTGTTTCCAACGGATCTTTGATCAAACTCTTGCTCATATCTTCACGGTAATTTGCTCCATTAGATCCATTCGATTACACTCTTCCTCGTCCGTGGGATATTTCATGGCCTGAACACATTGAATTTTACTTTTGATCTTGGACCTCATCAGAAGTTCTCCTTTTGCACGCCTATGAGTGTCCTTCCCGTACAAGAAAGGTCTCCCCTAGGATGATCTGGATGTTCTTATCTTCATCAAAATCCAAAGATATGATAAAGTCCGCAGGGAATATAAACTTATCCACTTTTACCAAAATGTCCTCTACAATGCCTCTCGGATATGTGACTGACCTATCCGCCAACTGCAATGAAATATTCGTAGGCTTTGGCACGGGCAAACCCAATTCTGAATATACTGATAATGGCATCAGGTTTATACTCGCCCCCAAATCACATAAGCACTTGTTAAACGACAACTTCCGATCACGCACGGATAGTAAAGCTCCCGGGTCTTTGAGTTTTGGTGGAAGCTTTTTCTCAGAATAACGCACTACACTCCTCCTCGTTAGTGCCACTATTTCAAGTCTTCCATTTCTTCTTCCTCATGAGGATCCCCTTCATAAACTTTGCATAACTTAAGATTTGTTCAGGGCCTCACTGAATGGGATGTTAATCTGGAGTTTCTTGAACACATCTAAAAACTTTGCTAAATCGCTTATCTCGATTTCTATTTTGGACTCTCTCATCGAAATGGCAAGTGGAGGATAAATAATCACTTCGGGCATTTAACTTTATTTCCTCATTTTGTTACCTCCTCCAAGCATTCGCTATCAACTTTTTCCTTGGTGTTGCTAAATTTTTCGCACTATTCCCATAGAGGTGTTTTCACTTTCAACATAATCGCTTGACATTGCTCATGATTACCCTTGATTTCTTTCGATTGTCGCTAGGTAATGATCCTTGTGGTCTATTATTCAATGCCAATGCAATTTGACCTTTTTGATTCTCTATATTTTGATAGCAATAGCTTGATTCTTCATAGCCAAATCGTTGCTAGTCAGCGTACCTTGCCCATGATTCCTCCCCATCGGATTTCATCCTATTTGTTGAATCATTGTGGATGATTATGAAAACCGGGGATATGATGGTCGATGAGCTTGAGTTTGTTGATTATTGCTCCATGAGAGGTTTGGGTGGTTCCTATTCCACGGTTATAGGTGTTTTGGTAGGTATTTTATAAATTATTGTAGTTGCCTATAGCGAACCGAA
The DNA here is from genome assembly GCA_020205615.1 of Panax quinquefolius. NCBI lineage: Eukaryota > Viridiplantae > Streptophyta > Magnoliopsida > Apiales > Araliaceae > Panax > Panax quinquefolius. The sequence continues at coordinate 28,099,259 of CM035170.1, forward strand.
GCAGATGTCGGATTTATTACGCACTTCGCTCGTTGGATGATCACCCGCACACAATTCGGATATTACCATAACTCTTGAACTTGTTGAACTTGAGCCCTCGCTATCGTATTCACCTCTCATTCATCGCATCAAACTTTATGGATAGTGAAGAAGAGTTGCTTGTATAGAAATAAGTACTCCATCTAATTCCAAGATCCCAGTAGCCTTTTCAGTGTCATTCTTGTTGTGGGCCACTGGTAGTTATTTTTCCGACATTGTTTCTATCAAATGTAGGCTTCCTCGTAACTCTTAGCCATGAATGCACCGCTTGGCGATGCGCATCAATGCTAGTTCTAACATTTCCATGTAGCTCAGATTATAGAAGGTGTTCATTTCAGAACCACTGGGCAATCCATGATGTGGGCATTTTCCGAGTAATTCTTGTATCCTCCCATGACTCATATAGTGACTCTCCATTCTCACGCTTCAAACATTGTGATGTCATTCCTCATTTTCACAGATCTTCGGTGGGAAAAATTTGGCAAGAAATTTTTGAGTCAAATCCTCCACGTGGTGATCGAACCCGATGGTAAAGAATGTAACCAACTCTTCGCCTTGTCTCAGTAAAGTGAATGGGAACAAGCGAAGTCTTCTTCGCCTCATCCGACACCCCATTGTACTTGAGCGTGTTGCACATCTCCGTAAAACCGATCAAATGCTCATTCGGATTGTCGCTTGCCATTCCCCAAACCGACATGAGTTCTGTGATCATCCGAATGGTCCGTGCTTTATTTCAAAAGTGTTCACGGCTATTGTAAGCCTAGTAATGCTCAATCGCAGATCAAGAAACACCCTAGGTGTGGAAAAAATCCTCAACGCTTTTACGGTCTTTGGCTGACCATCGCTTTCTTCCTTATCGAAATTTTCGAATTGTTCCTCGCTTCCTCAATCCACTTACTCAAATTTTGAAATCGTACTCACAATGTCGCGTCCTCAAAAGGAAGCAAGTCCGGATGTTTAGATCGTGTTTGCATAAACCAATGTCGAAAACACGAAATAGTAGAAAACAAAATAAAAATGTTTAAGTAAAACTGGACTAATTAAACTGATATTGTAAAAACAAATATTAAAATCTCGACTAAATTATCCCCGGCAACGGCGCCAAAAACTTGTTGGTGAAAATCAATACGTTTAAAAACACGCAAGTGCACGTGGTCAACAAGTAATATAGTAGTGAATAGAGTATCGTTCCCACGAGGACAAAATATTAAAAATCTTAACTTCACAAGTATCAATTTTGTATTAACCCTAATTTTATTAAACTAATCAATTCATTGGTTTTAAATTATAAAAAACTAAATTAATAAATAATTAAACTATTACAAAACAATCACCAATAACGTAAATCGGGAATTTCAAACAATAATTGGAGAATTAGA